>MNPL01003259.1:0-11350 GCA_002081605.1 Tropilaelaps mercedesae
ATATATATATATATATATATATATATGGTGATGCGCAGGAACATAGGGTTTCCGACAGCATGTTTGGATTCTTTGTGGCTTTACGAACCTTTAGTAATTTTTAGTTTTCAGTTCATTTGTGATTAGGCTGAGCTGTAATAGCCAGCGGCCAATTGAGAACAAAGTGGCTAACAGAACAATATTTTTGTAAATGCCTGCCGACACTCTTTATTATCCACAGTTAAAATAATTATCGTAATTACGTGCCCTTTTCTTCGTTTCAAAGAAACATAATGATGTGTTATATAAATGCTTCTACTGTATTATATATTCTTCACGAGTGACCGAAGTATGGTTGATTGTAGCTGTAACCCGAAAGCTTTGTTGTCACGGTTTGAGTACGTCTATAATCTATGAAACTTAGCCACGGTCACAAAAACTTTATTTTACGGCGAATATCTCACCTTGCAGTCATATTTTTCAACGTTCTTATTGCCATTCATGAACATAAAACGTGACGTACTCTACAGCTAGTGGAATAACTCACAATGATCAAAATCATTTCGTTCTGAAATATTAATTTCATAACTTATCTGACCGATTTCTCTATCGTAGGACAATTCTTATTGACAGAGCTATCACAATGCTTTATTATATTTAGAAACAGTGAGTCATTAGCCAAGTAGAAACATTTAGAACTACAATAGTGTGGAAGTAACTTCGGCAGTCTCTTACGTACAGTTATCGCAAATATATATCTTTACCTAAAATAGAATGAAGGTGTTAAAAGACATCAGAAGTAAAATTTCAAAACCACTATGTGGTCTTTCCGGTTCGATTTTTTTAATGTAACAGATAATACTGCGGTTTTAAGCTTCATTCCAAAGAGTTCCAAAGAATAGCATATGGTTGAGCTTGAAAGATACTTCCGAGCTGCTAAAATTACATCATAAATGACAAGCGCACGTAGATCGGCATATCGGCTTGTATTGCACTATTTCACAGGCACAGAGGTGCAGAGTTGTAGAAGCGAATTAGGGCAAATGTTGCAAAAATTTGAAGCTCACCGCTGACGCACAAACCAGTTGTTGAGTGACGTAAATTTTGTTTTTAATATAAGATGCTGCAGAAACAGTACAAACAAACCATTTCAATTGAGTCCAAATTCCCCACTTGTTGACTCCCTCCTGTTACAAGTTCTCTTTTAGGCATAAATTTCTAAAGGTAAACGGAAAAACAAATATACCTAATGACAATTCAATACTCAGATAGTATTTACGTTATATATATTAGTTTACTAGATAATTTGCTACTGGCATTAGAGAATATACCACTGCACTATTTTTAACAACTTTTTATTGGCAAAGAGCGATCAATTTACTTGTAGAAATTAATTAGTAGTTTTATTTTCGTTTTTATTAAAGTGCGTTTAAGTCACTATTACCGATGTTTCTTATACTATAATGCGTCCAGAGTTATTCATATGTACTTAATTTCTTGCAAACATTTGCTTTTAATGTAACTCTTCTGCTAATAAGTGTTGCACTTTCCACTTATAGTACATTCAAAATGGACTTCGTTGCGCCACCGGCCACAGACGTGTTACGAAGACAAAACGACAATACGAAATGTCATTATTAAATACTCAATATCAATCAATTAATTAAATAAGGCTAGAAACAAAAAATGCCCCGTATATGATATCACATCAGATACACGTCTTGAAAGATGTTGACGTTTTTTCAAAATGTTAGAATTTTACCTATGGATTCACACTTATCACACGATCACTTGCGCACTTAAAGACAGGACGATAAGGTGAAATAATAACATTGTTCCTCCTTTATGTAAAAAAGCAACAAAAAATTAGAGGACGATTCTAATACTCTAAACCAGAAATCGTTTTACGAATATTTGAAGATGATCAAATACTTGTATGCATAAATTAAAAGTTGTAAAAAGTTCGATGCTAAGGTTGAATAAGGTCATAATAGTTCTGTTTCAATTCGCAGCACCTTGATCTCGCGCGTCTTTTCTCCTGTATCTTTGCTTGTACATGCGCTTTGACATTTAGTTTTCGAGTTAAATTATTAAGAATTAGTAGAGCGAATTTGGTAACAAGGAATAGTCCAACCAGAATTTAGGGTTAGTAACAGTAAAGACAGTAAAAAAAGCAAATTATAATGGCTTGTTTAATCCAGATGATCGGTCGTATTTGGGTGCGGTGATGGTGTTTAGATGAGTGATACTGAGATCCATGATATTTTCTACATCATGTACCGTTCTGAACACGACCATCCAATGAAGATCACTAGCTTTGTTTTACACAAAGCGTATGGCATTTTTAAGGCGACGGCTTTACACCAGCCCCGTAATTGGTAATAAAGCAAGCGACGAATACGCCTTTATTAAAATGGTTTTTTGAAGTTTGACTTGGAGGTTTGAATTAAAACTACGCAAGGGGAAATAAATCACAAATATGCTAAGCCAAGCGTCGATTTCCTTCGATTAAAGGAATTATAAATACTGATCGAAATAAAAAATAAAGTTTGTATAGCTGTGCAAGGCAGTTAGACAGATGCTCTATGTACATGTAGATTAAATAAAAGTAAATAGGTTTGGTGCAATTAATGTATTCTTAGAACGCCTTGTACGGTTGAAGACGTCAATGTAACTGGTCGATGTACACACAGGTATACATAAGTGCACGGTTTGCAGTCTGACATCATGGTGCACACAAGAAGCAGATAATGCCTCCCTTAACTCTCTTGACCTTGTTGAACCGTAATTCTAAAAGCACATCCCTGGCTGGGTCCGTGACTTTTGTGGAATATTTCATTAAGGGGAATGTTGTGACCAACAACAACTGGTATTACTCGTTCTGGTCGCGTTGTTGCCTTCTTACGTTAACCCTTAGCAGCATCTGTCATCACAGCTTAAAAGCTGTGAAATCACTACTTGACACGCATTTGGCAAGCCATGCGACTACGTCACACTTCGCATTAATTTTACCGAATGCGTTTGTATTAAACAACAGCTGAGCACTAATGAATGTCTTTCAAGGTATAGTACCAAAGCCCGCGCAGTTCTGAAAACAAAATCTGGCGGATTATAAACTAATGTATAATATAGCGGTCTGAATAGATATATTATTTATGTAAATAATAAAAAATATGAAATTAAGTCTTTAGTAAATTAAAAAAATGTTGGTTTTAAGATAATGAGATTAAAATATTAATTTTCTAATCGGATTGAAAACTATAATGTAGTAAGTGGACTAAACGGACACTAGATGTGTCAAGAAATAAGGGTTTAAAATACCCTTATTGTCATAGACAAATGACACCTCCGTTGGAGTAATATAATAAGAGTCAATATTGGTCGTTGCATCTGATGTTGTACCCCATTAGTTTGGTCTTCGCGATTTAGTGTCGATTAATGAATTTCCTAGAGAAATAAAGAGTTGCTAGAGTTAATCTAGAGGTCTATCATTAAATAGCTTCAACATTATAATACCTGTGCTTTCCCGGTTTGCTACGTATAGACTACTATATAACATTCACCATGGCGCTGCGTGCAATTGAGGCTTTCGTATGAATCTCAGTTTCTAGACAGGTTGGATTGCAAAACAGAGCTCTACTGGGTTTTATAAGTCTCTGGCGAATTAAAGCTTAGGAGAGTGCTATTGATTAGAGCCATTGTGCATTCTATAGAAGTCGCCGAATTGGTTGAACCAAAGTAGCCGCGTAAAAGGGCGATAACGGAAGCCAGAAGGGGTAGAATTTCTAATGTGAAATAACTGTATTGATTACTTATGTGTATAGTGTCAACGCGGTAATTTAATCACTACTAGCTTAGTGATACCTCGGTACATTTCTAGCCTCACTAAGACAAACGCATTTCAGGCCCGTTACTTTCGAGCCCGGCATTCATTTTATATCATTAAGCAAAGTTGGTTTCTTTTTCAAAATGAGCTACTATTTTTTCGGATATTCACTGACCGTGCGCTGGTGTTGCATCGGGTGTTTTGCTACGAGCTGAACAATTTGACTGAAAACTTAAATTGGGGGAAAGCAAACTTCCTGGATACTAAACTATTATTACTGGTTTTCATTTAAACCTAAGAATAGTTTCAAACAGTCTTTAGTGTGAAGAATAGCAGCGCATGTGTCAACCATGTAGGGCGTATGTTTCGAGCAATTTATTATAACGTTATCTCATTTTTAGTTTCATTCAAGTGAAGAAAAGTACTTGTCTATATGAGTATTCCACATACGTGGGCGCACAAAATGTATGACGGAGAATTAAACTACTCAGTCACCGATTTGTCGTGAACACCGTACTGTCTACCTGTCTTGCCGTGTGCAAATCCCTCAGTATTTCTGTTCTTGTTTCCAACAGCACTTGTATTCTTTCGTGCCGTTCGTGAGTTTCTTAACGATCCAGAAACTAATTATTGTGATAATTACTGTACTATCATTATATTTTAATTGGCAACGAAAGTAGAGCTCATTGCATGTATCACCCACAATAGGATAACATTCTTGCCTCCGTTCGATCTGTTATGGCCATTAATGCAAATCACTTTTATGCTTATGCATATGTCGATGAGCAGAATGCAAGCTTTGAAGAACACCAACGGAATATCGTGTTGATACTACTTTTAATATTGCGAGGCTTCTTAGCAGTATTACTGCCATATGGGGGCCATATGTACCGGCTATATAGACGCACATGTAGCATGTGCATTTTTAGTATATACAATGAAGCAGGATAATAGAACGGGGTCGAGCACGAGTATGAGTACCTCAGGGACGTGAATAAGAAGCTCAAATTTGTCTCTTGCCAACTGGTCAGAAAAATCATATAAAAACATCTATCCGCACGGCATTTCTCTTATACAAGACCACACGCGCACGAACACACACACACAGGTGGTGCCAAGTTCGTGGTAAACGGCGGTCGTACAAAGCTTGTGATAGAACCCAAAAACAAGCGAGTATTGTCACAACGCGTCAGTTTTTTTAAAATGATCCACCATTGGTAAATAAATAGTTACTCGTAATTGATATAATGAGTGTTCATTAACCACATAAAGATTTTCTATAATTCAAATGCGACTATTTTGTATATTTTCTCCTTCACTGAGATTAAGGTGGGCTTCAGAAGAATTCAAACCACTTGCTACTCAAGTCAAACCAATCAAAAACGTTCAAATACTTTGAAAAAATGGACTGTGTATTTTTTCATAAAAATCTAAAAGCATACATTCTGTAATGAAATTTTCTACACATATCTTATTTGCACATTTCTAAAATGAAGTTGAGTGAAATATATCATACGTGCTTGTTATTTTAGTTTCTATATAATTTTTAATGATAATGTGATCCAAAAGTAATAGTTTGTTGTCAAACATTCTTAAAATCACTTATGCTTGAGATTTTCCAATTATTTTTTCACATTAAGTCTATTTTTTTATATATTATATTGAGTCAACTTTTGAAATATTATAGAAACTTGTGTGCATGATATATTTGGCCCGAATTTGTTTTCAAATAACTCTCACAGAAAAAGAAAATGCAATAAAAATTCTGCACTTAATAGATGTTTATGCTAAGTTGAAATCATACTTTCTGGAATACTGCAACAGTTTTCCACTAGTCAGATTGTTGCGTGCGAGATGCTGCGTTGACGTATGTTGGGAATCGCCTAGTTATATGGGAAGTCATGCTATGAAGACAAACCTTTTTCCTTTGCCAAGCTCCACCCGGTTTTCTAGAGACGTTGACAAAAGTTCAGCGCACGAACACAAACACTTTGCCCATTTTACGAACACGGATATACCGCACGTTCCTGAACGCTATCTAAAAGTAACTTAGTTTTTCACTTACAGTCTTCACTTTTCTAAATAAAATATCGCATTACATTGTCATACAGGGTGGTCGCTCACCTCGTGTTCCGAAGTTTAGTGATGAGTGATACAAGATAAAAGACCCAAGATAAGTGATAAAAAATGTGTAAGGATATAACGTTCTGGAATCCTCCCGGTGGGTCTAATGCTATACTTACGATATTTTAGCTTTCCTAAATTTTGAGATGTTGCTACTAATTTTAATTTTTTCTATGATCAGGTAGTAAGCCTGTCTAGTTTGATAGTCCTCTTAATTTAGAGCAAAAAATGCTCTTACTATACATTCTCCATGCATAGTAATTTTCAAGATATTTGAGTTTTTCTATTATTTTTCTTATCTTTTTGCAATACTCAGAAGCTCAATACTTTTAGGTCGTTAAGCTTCTGCTTGTATTTCATTTAGTACAAGAATGGGAAATAAAGTTATTTTTAGAGAAAAATTTTACAAAGAATTTTTAAATGTATGGCCAGTTCTATCGTCTTTCCTCATGCGTATAACCTGATAACAAACTAATTTGTTGAACACTGGTGATATTTAATTTGTGAGTTCCAACAATAAATCAATGTTAAGAGCAAAACCCCCTTCCTAAAGCAACTAAAGAAACACTTAACTTCCAAAGGCGTCTATGAAGGCTAATAACGCATAATGGACCAAGGCCTAACACCGGCATGTACAGCTTAACTATACTGGAAGTATGTATGAGAAAAACCAAAATATAAGGGTTGAAATCGTGCACAACATTTTTCAAGCTTGCATTACTTTAGGCTTAAAAGCTTGGGTAGCTGCACGAGGGTAATCTCGGTCAAACCCATCTTAAAGAAACTAGCCCAGAGACCATGCATAAGTGTTTATCAAGTTATATGCGTCGCAATGAGATCTGACTTTTTTCGATAATTTTTTGGAATTGATTAACTCTCTTTCCAATAGTAGGATTTCCGATTACTTTTTCATGAGTTATTATATTGGCTTTGTTAGAGCGCTGTACAGTGATCTTCAATAGAATTAAATTCGAGCAGTGAAGAAAGGGGAACTATGGCACATTCCCAAAAGAGCGAGGTTTTACAATGTATCTAATAAATTTTCGCGGAATAGTCAACAATAGCTTGTTATGTTTAATCAATAAGCCGTATTAATGTTAAACCAAATATTGGGGCTTTCCAGCTGGGATTACTTTTTCGTGTTTGGTGTGCGAACGAGCAGCCATAGTTTTAGCACCGGTCGCCAGGCGATGTTGTAGAACTTTGGCGGAGAAGAAGCAAGGTCTTTTATCCAGTTTTTTGTTAGGCAAATGTGATTTTTTATCCATCCCGTATTGCAGGCTGCACAGTTTCATATAGTGACTCTGCGGCCGATTTGCACGAGACAGGGTGTAAATTCATTTCCGTGTTAGGGAAGACAGTTGAAAGCTGAAGTTCGTGAAGGGTTGGTTTGGCCTGTATTTTGCAAGTCCATATAACATAGAATAGGCTGCCCGCTTATGCAATGCGAAGTTCCCCTACACAGGCATATCTGAGGACTTCGCCGCTGGACTCTGGCGTTCGTGCTAGAAGTGAAGAAACCGGCGCACTAGAGAGAGTACGTGTACTGCTCGAAACCAGCGACGGTATGCTTGCGGAGGCACCACTACTGTGTTGCTGGAGGCGAGGACTATAGAACCTGTTCTCTCAATTAATACACAGAACACCAAACTGGGAATAAAGCAGCTGGCAATAAGACTATCGTAACTTTTTATTAAATGGCTTGCAATTACGCAGGACAGGGGCAGAACGGAAACAGAAGTCAAGAACGAAAGGGAGACTGAAATGAGGGAACGGAGAAACAAGGTAACAATAATATGGATTAAGTATGGATATTAATAAGTAATATCGATTAGGCGGACGCCACTTTGTTAGAAAATCTTTGTTGGTGGTTCTCGGTCCCTGGAAAGGGGAAGGAGTTTGACGCCGGCGACACGGTGGTCCTTAAAACCAGTGGCTCCATAAAGGTCATTGGCGGATCCCGCGATGATCTAACGACTGTCGACAGTCATTCGCGGCAGGAATCATCGACGGCATGAACAAACCATAGGCTTTCGACCCCTGTGGACGTTCTTACTCTCTTAAAATCACGCATCCTTTTGTGTACATTACCGAGGGGAAAGGGTAACCTATGTATAAAAAACGATAAAGCTCTATTGTAGAAAAATGTGGGTTGTAGGGCTAATTAGAGGCTTGCATCAAGCAGACAACGAGGTGAATACAAGAGGGGTCGAGAGGAAACGCCCAAATGGAGGCATACATAACGCCATAGTAATGCATTTATGTTGTATTATGTATCATTATTACTACCTAGCATCAAAGCAGGGAAGAACATTCGCAGAAACACTAAAGGGATGAGGTTGTCATCTAAATTTCTTGATGTAGTAAGCTAGGGGCGTTACCAAAAACACAGAGGCAGAGATCATTTTACGTTTAGAAGTACATAGGAGGGGCGGAAAAAGCGATCACCAATGGTATTAGCAAGAAACTGGATCTAGAGGTAAACTGCCGAAAGGTGGCCCCCTCAAGCACCGTTGTTTTCTGGAGAGTTGACCTCTCTGTGGACGAGAGGGGTACAGAAAAAGTAATCCCCGGTGGAATGCTCTTTCTACCCGAAGGCATGCCGCTTAAGGTAAGCGCCGCTCGGTAGTAGAAGACAGTTACCCCGTTGAAGTCGACAAGGTAACTGTCTTTTACAACTTCTATTATTCGCCATGATAGGGAATTATCGTAATTCGCAAGATTTGTAATGGGACTGGGGAAAGCTGCAGTAAACAAGCGGACAAGGAAATAACGGCGGATTTTCGTGCTTCCGGTCGATCGTGGGCAAGGTGTTATCCATCGCATATGGAAGCAGTACTATTAGACTGGCTCGCGAAAATCCCACCGGACGTGTCGCGAAAGGCTGTAACTGCTCTCTAACAGAACCATGGAGGGTTAGAGAGATGGACCCGAAAGAGGAACCCGGCGGATTTACCACTATGACCAACAGGATAACTATATAAATAGAGAAAAATAAATTATTCCTAGATGCTACGGATTTATAAAAAACAGGTCAATGTTAGAGGCTATAGAGCGAGCTTTGAACATTAAGTCGCATAAGACTAGGGGTTTCGTATAATTGGTTCTATCAGATGTTGAAAACGCATGCAATAGCACGAACTTGGGGAATTATTATAAACGCATACCGCTGTTTCTTTGATGATCTTGAGATCTTGGCTGTTGCTGAGAGGGAGTACGCCCTACAGGAAGCGGCCAATGAAGTACTGGACAGGGGTGCCACAAGGTTGGAATGGATGGGTTGCAACATTCTTAAGCTGATGCCGAGAAAGACACGAGGCCCTGTGTCTAATAAATCGGAAGTAAATAAAAAGACTTGACTTTGAGGTAATGGGCTTCCCGGCAAGCATCAGCAAAAAGGCGAAGTACACCGAAGTCGTTCTCGACACTGCGCTATCTTGATTAGCACACGGAGAATACACTTCTGTAAAGGCACAGCAGGTCGCTTCAAGTGTGGTCCCTATCGTCAATTGCACTATATGCAGCATGCGTCTGGAATGATATGGCACGGCACACGGCACAGAATAGGGGTGCAAGGTCGGCTCAAAGAATACTGGCGATCAGGGTCACTGGGCGTGCAGAACGACAACGACCGAAGCCCTCCTGGCCTTGGCCAACATGCTGCTGGAAACCTTCTAGCGGGAGAAAGCAGTTAGCGATTTCTGAATGAAGACTTGGACCCAACCATGGCGAAAACGGCCATCATCAATGCGCTGCAAAAGACACGAACGACGGCGAAACCTGGTTGGCGGTCAAGCGGAGCTGAACCGACAAACGAAAACCTAATAATCGGACATGTCTATCCGCACGGGGAGCTTACGTAACAAGGTGCCCAGGTGCTGTTGAATTACGGACAGTATTCGACGTCCATAAGTAAGATAGGGAAAGGCAGATATATGTGCCCGGAAAAGAGGGCAATGTTGAATCTTACATACAGGATACGCAGAGAGCATGCATTGAGAAAAAGGGAACGAATTTAGGGAGAAGTTTCAGGGGAACGGACTACAAGGTGAAGGCCCCAGAGGCCCTAATCGAGCTTACAAACTGGTATGAGATCACAATGAATCTCAAGACGGAAAAAGGAAGACTCAGGAGAGCGTTATTTAAGGAGAGTCGCGAGGCATGGACAACAGAATATAGACAAGGGAGGGTGGGGAGTAGATCTTGAAGAGCCGTCGGGGCAGGCGGGAAGGAACGTGAAAGAGAAACGATCAGGATCCGACGCATTCACCCAGGCATCGAAAACCAAATAAATAGGCATTCATTCCCTTCCTGGACGCGGCTGGTTATAGTAAGACGTAACTGATTATCTTTAAAAAATACGTAAAAAAATGGAAAAATAGTAGAAGCTTAAGGTTAGGAGACACAAAGGCTCCTTTTCCATGGCTTTGAAGTAATGCTAACACAGCCCCAGGCATGGAGTAATAGGAGGACCTAAGGTTGCAGTGGATTTGTGTCTCGCAATAATTACTACTGGCCGCCAGTGACGCATCGCCATCAAGCCTTTCCCGGCCTCCAAAAAAAAGTAATGACCAAAACTCCACGCTGGCCATTCGACAGAATTTTTGTCGCCAGCACTTCTCTGGCAAGCAGATCCTTTAATTTTGCCATTATTCATCAAAAACTATAAAGCGAAGCCCCATCTTGAATTACAAAATATTTATTCCCATTATGTCAAAAGTAAATCGTTTAGAAAGTCATCCATAGAGAGTTTTTCCATAAAGAACAAGCAAGGCTCGGCTCCGGTCAGGCTGTCATGGAACAGTGTATTTGTCAATAATATTTAGATCCGGTTACGCACTGAGACCGCGATATTTCGGCAGATGAAATATAGCATGCTGGCCAAAATTTCATTTAGCAAAACATGTATTTTTACAAAGGGAAATAATTTTTAAGTATCCGTGAATATTAGTGCCGCTATGAAAATACTAGCGGACCAGAAACATTTCTAACTGAACAAACGTCACCCTTGTGTTAAACACTGATACGGTTTTCCCATCGAGCGTGAAAGACTATAAGTGAAAGCCCAATGACTAATAAAAACGAATTTGTGATTACTACAAATAGGTAAAGACTCAGAGAATATAAAATATTTTGAGAACTACCAGATTCAGACAGAAACATCGAGAACACTTCTAGAATTGAGAATTCCGTTGAACTAGAGATGTTCCAGACCACCTCTACATGAGGAAAATCAATGTTAGCATAAACATCTCAAAATTTAATAGGTTGCAATAAATATAAGGACATCATTAAATGCTCTGGTAAAGATGAATATTACGTCTTGTAACATTCTTTCCTATACTTTCCATCGAGAAAAATGCGAAAACGCAAATTTTGACCGCCCATGTTATAAAATATATATACATATATATATATATA
>MNPL01003262.1:0-15976 GCA_002081605.1 Tropilaelaps mercedesae
TATATATATATATATATATATATATATATATATAATTTCCGTAGAGAGCATTTTTTATCTGTTTTCGCAGGCATTGAAAATAGAACAAAAAAGATCAAAGCGTGGTTCTTCTACATTTTAGCAGCTCGTTCCATAGCAAAGTCAGAATCTTGGTACATCTTCTGTATCGAAATATCGATGCTAACTTGTCCGAAATATATTTGGTTTGACAGAACGAACGTCTCATTCGAACAGGTGGCATTGTAGGTTTACCTGGTTAAAGTACGCAGGTGTTTATACATGAGAAAAGTTTCATTTTTTAAAGGTTTCGTATCTAACGTAGCGCGTGCTTAAGTATTTGAGCCTGGACCTATAAACGGAGTTTATTTCACCGTAACATGCATATATAACGTCGACATCCGAGACGTTTTTGAGCTTTGGGCAGGTAAACCTGAATTTATATTGGTAGGTTTCAGCGATTTCAGCATCCATAATTTCACTTGAAGGTGGGAGATGCGATAAATTCAATGCTGAGGTTTGTATCTATGTACGATCTGGCAGTAGAATCCCGATTTTACTAGCAAAAAGTAATGACGATGGCTGTATTTAGATTATTAGAGTGCATGTAAGAAGCCTAAGTTTTGAGGGTTATGTTGTTGGTTTTTACTCTAGTCGGTTCTCCAATAGGAACATGCTTCAGTAGTGCTGGCGGACATTTCTCCGAGGGACAATTGTATCTTAAATGTTCTCTTGGACGACTCTAGCATCAGTTTTCTCGCGACTTCAGTCTATGGTAGCTAATTATCTTTCCTCTCCTCCAGAATCATGTAGCACGCAATTGATGGAATGATACATCCAACGCCAATCATTTATATGGACCATATTGCACTGATACGGTGCGAGAAGTTTGTCCACTTTTCGTCTTCCAACTGCCATACTCCTCTGTCTACCGACGATTATTCTGTATTTGTTGCTATCTCTGGTAGGTCTACTGCTAATGTAAGGAACACCTACATTGAAAACCTTTCAGCTATACTTGAAGATTGTTTCATGCAGTCAGCAAACTGTACCGTTGACATATTATTTGTAGCACACTGGAGGCCAAAGCAATTTACTATCGGCGTTAACTTTAAACTTCAGACAACTGGAAGTTTTTCAACTCCTCTTATGGCGGGGCTGAAGACAAGATCGAACTACCTACATGTTTTGTTTACTTTTTCGCTTATAATTGTTAGGTCAAATAAACACTTTTCAAGAGTGACGAGTTAAGTCGGCATCACGCGATCATTGGTTTAAAATAGTTTCTTCTATCCAGCTGCAAAGAGATATTTTCCAGGATCTGCTGTCACCTTGGAATTGTATAACATTTCGTTTTGCGTTCAAGTTCGTATTGCTCTCAGACCGACAAAGGTACACTGGAATATGCTTGTCATAGAAATTCCTAAAAAATTAATACAACTTTTAGCGTCCTTATTCGCTTGTTGTCCGACTTTGGTAATGAATCGATCAATGCATAGGGGTAATCCCAACCAGGATGAAGCAAAGTGGAATTATTAGTTTCTTAAAAATAAAGGTAACTACAAGCTTCCATCGAATTATCGACTAATATCCTTGGTTGATAGTTTGTTCAAGGTTATAGAGAAGGCGATATTAATTAAACCGGATCACCTCAGTTCAATAAACTTTGTTTTTGAAGCACAGTTGGTTATTCCACATTGCGCTTTAAAGAATTTAATCTTGCGCATTTTCGGTAGTAAATGGCTATCGCCTTCGAGGAGAATTAATTATGACTCCTGAGTATTTTTTAACGATATAGCTGCTTCTGATTACTATTGAAACTGCTTCTTTCTGCAAGCGTGATCCACCGTATTATCTTCATTCTTCTCATATTTTTTAGTAGAAAACAAACTGTGAACATAGGTGACACAGAGTCAGCAACGTGCAAGATAAACATGGGCACATTTAGGACTTTATTTTAAATACATTTAAGTGCAACCCAAAAAAATTGTTAGAAATATTCTGTACACTCATGATTTTCCAGTAAAGAACTCTATTTGACAACACATCCCATTGTAGTGCAGGTACACTGTTGTTGCGACCCGGTCGTTTCGTCTATGTAAGATAGCAAACGTTACTTGTAATGGAATTTCTTATTTTCTGAAACCAACCACTTTTAATTGAATTTTGCGCAGATTTCTAATGGCCACTGTAAATGGATACTACTCGCTGCGTCGTTAGCATGGCTGATAACAATTTTTGTTTTCTATGAACCACATTTTTGTTTGTCGTGTTTGCCAGATATACAGATAAAATGCTAAAGACAATTTAGTTGCAAGCGTTCTCGCTACGAATAATCTTAAGCTTATCTGTAGATTCTGAAATCAAGCGTTGTTGCCCATTGCTGCACTTATCAAAGTATACATAAAGCGGTGCCTCAAATCGATAAGCAGTTGCAGATTAACCAAAATTTTTATATGTAATTCTGAAAAGGTTTTATTAGCTGCTGAGCCATCGTTATCCCGAAGCTGAGTGTCCATTATCCTCATTGCTTTCAAAGATAAATGAACCATTTTTTAACACGGACCCTAAGATAGCTAGGCTAGCGATAGCAAGAAAAATGCATTTTATTTTATTAATGTTAAGGTCAAATTACTTGAAGAATATTAAGGTTTTAATGCTTGCTAAGTTCTAATGAGTTAATATAGAAATTTAATTAAGTTTATGACCTAAACGAGTAGCTATAAAATGACCTTTTATCAAAAGTGTAATAGGTTGAACGAATTGTGCGAAGACGAGTTTATCGTAAGTCGGGGCTTGACGCTGCCATGTTTATTATGCCGAACCTCCTGTCCTTTCTGTGTACTACTCTAAAACTTCCTTTAGATGTATCAGATTGTATTATTCGGAGACTTATATTACACGGAGCACATGAGACAACTTGATATATGCCTTGACTTCGGTCTTCCCTAGATGCGGGGAAATACCTGTGACAGAAAGGTGTTACACGACACGAAGTTCTATCTTGTTAAAAGAAATCCTTTACACACGACGCGAAGATATGCATAGAGCAGTGTTTCTGTACTTAATCATCTTTTTAATGTTACTACCTTACAGATTCATACACACTTCCGCTCCTCGACAAAGTATTTACTGAGAATAGTGTGAAATTCACATTGAAGGCTTGTACAACTGAAACTCGCCCTACATATTATCCTTCGCCCACCGGCCTAGATTTTCATTGTTCATAGCACGATAAGCTAACAGGTGGTAAACGCCTGCCGAAACAATGGGCTGGGGTTGCTCTTTGGATTTTCTAGCACATTCGTTGTTTCTGTCCCAAAATCCGTGAAGCTGACAACTGAAGCGTCAGGATTGCGTCCTTTTTATAAATTTGTCTTAACTGTTTAAACTTCTTGGTCCGCAATGGTTATATCGCGACGGCAGCCCTTCGGGCAGGTTTCCTCGTCGGCACACGTATGGCGCAAAAACCCCGTGCGGTTATAGCTCACAAGTCCGACGGTATATTTCTGCAATTATTCAGGACTGGACACTGAAAAAACGCGTAGTTGACCATGTGGATGGCGTTCGTGTTGTAAAGCGACAGCTGCCCGTAGTTGTAGAACCGGTAGCATTTAGGTGACAAAAAAAGGTCATAACCTCCTTTTTGTCTAACCATGTCTTGATGCATAAGATAACTTCTTCACCCGTAGAGCCCATCTGGCGGAGTATGGAGCCTGTATGAAGTACCATTCCTCTTGCCACCTACGGAATGTTTTCTCCTGGGCTTAGGTCTTTCTTCGCGTTTCTTCAGGTTCCACAGAATGGAGCCTGCCAGGACCAGAGTCGCGGGTGTAATCGTCCTGTAGCCCTGGACGATGCGCAAGATAGTCTTTGCGTGCTTCAAAGTACGTTCCGAGCACACTTCTTGTTTGCCACTAGTTCAATCCACGTGAATATTTTAAAGAATATTTTTTTTAGGGCTGACCTTCAGCCAACATCTAACGCCACGGTACCGCTTTTTGCATTACTTAGTAAGACGGGCTCCATAAATATAAATGTGCAACGGCAGGAATCGAATCCGTACATTTACGTGTGCGTCAATACGCCAAGCTAACGTGCTTGATTTTCAAAGAGTATGATCGACTTGGGGACGTTGTGAGCAGACGCCGCTCGCTTATTATTGGGCCTTTGATATTCAGGCATGCTGCTAATCTGTACGACTGTCCGCAGTGCGACTGCTGGCGGTTTTTAACTTCAGTTAAGACATGTTAATTAAGAGTTGATCTAGATGAACTCCCGGCTACCTCGCAGTACGAACCAGTTTAATTGCATTGGCGTTTAGTCCCGCTCTTGGCGATGGTCAACTACAAGACTCATATGTCGATCCACATGGCATACGTGACCAGGACGCTGTTTACTCTTCCCTGCAGTGTGGCTGCATCTCCTGAGCTGTGACGACTAATGCCAGATTATCGGCAGAAGCCAACAAGCGCAGCAAGTCGCTCAAATAATGCACCCCATCATACGCCGAAATTCCATGACGGAGGGCCGAAAATTGACCCAGACGGGCCTTCAACGGTCATACCCATTTCAAAACTCTCGCTGCCCAGCGTTCTAACATTTAGGCAGTCTCTGACGACCCTGAGTGAGCAGGAGAGACTTTTGGACTTTAAAGTCACAACGACTGTAGTTGTCGACACCTTCCCCTGTGCGCAGTGGTGTTCCTAGTCATTTCACTCGCACGTAGACGTCGTCTTTTCCACATGTAAAACATCTACACTTAACTTGCACGTATCGTCCCACGCCAGGTGACGGCTTCCTAGACTCATTTGCGGTAATTTACAAAAATACTCGACAATGGTGACAGACAAACAGAAAACACAGAAAAGAGCAAGCACTCATCGTTTTCCGGGTCAGTTATCGCTTAAAATGTGTTGGATGGCATTTCGGTCTAAGCCTAAAACAAACCTTGTTGCCCTCAACTTAGACCGCTTTAAATCGGCCCCGTCTTCCACCATGGGTTGGCACTGTAGAAATCAAAAGAATGGCCCCATTCCGCGAAATAGCAAAGCCGTCTGGATTTTCACTTCCCTAAGTCCAGGTTGTTCTCCAACATAAAATCAGTGGTTGCTGCATGAGCCTTTTCTACTCTGGATTCGGATCATATACGAAGTAGAAGCGGACACTGTGAGTAAGCTGAAAGTCAGCCGATAGGCTGATCGAAAACGTTCTGAGCAGAGAAGCAAAATGGAATTTATTGAAAATCGAACACACGGGAACTCAACACTGATCGAGATGACCCAGGGAAGTTAGAGGTGGCATCCAAGAGGAATACTGATTAGAAAAGAGCTCGAAAATTTTGAAGGAATAGTGTAACGAGGGGTACGGCGACGGAACCACGATAGGAATGCCGCACGGGAAAAGCTAGAACGGAAAGAATCAAAACAGTATCAACAACAGTATGCATAGGAGCAATAGCAGAGCCACGGGACAAAAAAGTTCTCAATCAATTCTAACAATAGGACTTGCAGTGTATTTGTGCTATACTGAGTAGCGTTGAACACCTAGAGTTGAAAACACAAAACCTATCTTCTTCTGAAAATAAAAGATTTGGTTTTAGATTGGATACATAAATATCTTACAGTGGTAATTCGTGTACCTATAACGTATTGCGATTGGTAATTAACGCGAAGCAAATCCCATGTTGCTCTCATCACCCAAATGGGCAGTAATCATTACAATTTACCATGACGTGCATAACACCTCAAATGTTTAAAATTTCTATCTACATGGGCATATTCATACCGTTATGAGGGCAATTACATACAAATAGTTAACAAATTGGCATTTTTACTTAATACGATACCTATGAGGCATAACACACTATGGCCGGAATAGCTAGAAGTCCTTTACATTGTAGCTCATATGTTACCATATCACTCCCAATATTCAGACACCAATTGAGGCACGCACTCACACATCCCTTCACCTTAAGCCATATTAATTTTTTGGTTAAATTATTTCTAGTTCAACTTCGATGTAGAAGTCATAAAGCAATGTCTGGATAATATTTAAAAAATGCAGTAGCCTGTGGCGAGGCTATAGCCGAAGTCATAAGTACATGCTAGGGCATTCATGTATGACCTTTTATCATTCAAATTGTAATACAATATTATCTTTTTTATAATTAATAACATATTGTAAATGCTCATACCGTGCTTTTACTCATAGGCGCTTAACGGTGTTGTAATACTTTTGTTATAAAACGTTTAGACATGCCAATCATGGTCGATATGTGTAGAGTAGAAAATTAAACAAAGAATTACTAATTCTCTCATCCGTTCTGTGCCATACGAAACGCGGAAAATATAAGCAATTCAGTCGTACCGTGTCCGTACGATCCACCATGAGTAGAGGTCCACCGTTAGGAAACGACACAGATCACAGTATTCACCATAGTGAAAGAGAGAAATATGTTGAAGCAAGTCACACTCTACCCGTGGACAGCCACAGGCTGAGATCCAGTAGCATATTTATAGTATCTCAATATTGACCTCTGTCGCCGTTTTCTGTCAATACTCAGCTCTGTGGTCTGGTAAATCATATCCTAAATTAATGCCTTCCTTGATTAATTACGAAGAGAGTGACATGCCGTACACCCAATAATTTATGTACAAGTGAAGTACGATGGACGTGCTACTCATTATTGTACCAGTAATAATAAAGTATCGCATTCGTACGTACCCACGTATTGAACTCCAGAAGATATCTCGGGTAACGTACTCAATACACAAAGATATAGTCTACTGAGATTTAAAAGTAACCGCGGATAATCCCGCGGTTTTATCCCTGTTTAGATACAGCTTAATCAAAATTCTTAGGAAATTCTGGTTTTAAGCTTAAAATTTAAAATGAGAAACGTTTTAAATTTTGAGATCGCGAGCTCCAAAAGTGCATAAATAGTTAAGCGTGTCACCAACTGGACTCCAACTGGAAATTTCACAAATAGCTACCTAGAGCTACCTAGATACCACCACCGCGACTTCGCCATAATACCTACATTTTCTCGTTCCATTATGGATAATGGTGCAACGTTCACATTTTGCAAGGCCGTCTATGGTAACCTGACAAATTGCACCTTCAAAGCACGTACAATCCGAATTAAATAATCGTAGTAAATAATTACATTGAGACAATATAAACAGTTGTCTCTACACTAAAAATAAACCACGCAAATATAAAGCTCGTTCTGGTGAACCATAATTTCCAAAAATTTCGCAATATTACGGTGTTCTGCAACTTTGAATAAACAGTCCTAATGAATTTCATGTATAAATTTGTTAGCAGGCTCCGCCATTACACTACGTATCCACCTAGCAGTCTATCAGAATGGAATTCGTCACAAACGCCACTCATATTGTTTTAAACACGCAAGCTCCATAATTATGGTACTTACTCATTTACCAGTCTACCAGAAAGAAGCTTATTACAAATGCATATCTTTATGGCTACGAACTAGGGATATGACCTGGTAACACATGGTTGGGAGTGTATTGGCTGACGGAGATACCAACTAGTAGCTCGCTTAGCGGATTCGTTGTGGACAATGCTTGTTTACGCGAAACTAATTTCCGCTTCTATTTGTCTTCCCCTGCTCTCTTTCCTCATTTCTAGTCGGTTCCTTGCTGGCTTTTTTGTGACCCGTGTCTCCAACGGAGGGGGTAAATGTCTGTTGAGGTAAAATTGTGATTGACACGGGTGAAGGGAGGCGACCGTCTTCAGAACCATATGCGTTCCTTACATTCTTTACATTCAAAACTGTAAAAAAGAGGAAATCTAAGAAGCCAAGTGGTACGATAAAAAGATGTATTTTCGGTAGAATGGCAGTATAGCAAGAAATACGAGGAAAGTAATATGTCACTAGAAAAGGAAAAATCATACGGTGTCGGAGACAGGAGTGAAATGGGAAAAAGCATGGAATATTGGGATGCATGTCTTTTGTCTCGGCTGCGGCAAATATATTTAAAAAAGATATAATAGAAAATGAGCTGATTACACGAACATAATTTGTGGAAGACAGGTAATTTCCAATTTATAAGACGAGTGCCAGCTGAAGCAAAGGAACTATTGCATGGTAATAGCTCATCAAGGGGATTAGCTTACAAAAAGCTGAGAGGTTCTATGAGACTCAAACCCTGCTTTGTAAAAAGTCATAGCTGTAGATATGCATGCACACTTAATGTGCAAGTACGAATGTTTTTTATTTTAAAAAGTTTTGTTGCTTAATACGGTGAGGTTTGTAGAGCCTGTGTACAAGTACATGTTAAGCGAATAATGCAGAGTACAGAGATGTGCCCAATTGGCGAAATGCGGATGATCGTTCTTTAAATAGGAAAACATTGGTGAATTTAGCACTGACTAGTCGTTAGGTTACACTTTTTCAGAACGTGCATGTGTGTCCTGAGAGACGATAAACACGAAGATGAATTGTCGTTGGCTGGAGTTCCGACTGACCACTTTCAAAACCATACAAAAAAAGTCAGACGTGGAGTAAAAAATCGCTCCTAATCGCACCATTGCAAAGAATAAATAGAGTAGCATATAGTAAATTCTGTCGAAGGCAAATGCCAATTGTTCGCTTATAGCAAAACACGACAGCCTGTAACGCGAACGAACAGTTCATAAACAAAAGAGCAGTTACTGTTCACGTAGTAAGGACGCTTGGTCTGCAGGCTTACCAGAATTGTACTTTTCGTTAGAAAATGACAGGACAAACAATAACCCTAACGTGATTGTTGAGGACGCAATCAGGAAAAACTCTAAAATAAAAACCAAATAGACGTTTTTAGAAAAATCTGAACGCAAGCACAATTTAGGTAAATGAGTTGAAGATTTCATGATGGCCTAGAGAGTTCTAACTATATTTAGAGCGACGCGAGAGTCTTTTGCTCATGTTTCATGACATTATGCATAGAATTATGATTATTTCACTTAAATAATAGTTTAATTAAGAATGACAATTTCTAGCATCAGTGCTGCCTGGGGTAATAACCACCAATACACAGTCACGCGTGCATTGTTTGTTGCCACTGCATTTCAATATAGAAAAGTAACTTCAATATAATAAGATAAGCCTAATTCGTGGTTGTTTTTGAAATCGAAAAACTTATTATTTGTTCTTCATTTTCTTGTTTTAGAATTTCCTTCTGTGTGCGTGCGAAATAACTTGATCATAGTATGCATGTTAACATATTGTTGTTTGTGTTAGTCTATAGCTCTTTTACAACAGTATAACGCTCTGTAACTTGATCGGTGTGCTAAACTTACTTTAATAGACCCCATAAAATTAACTGCTATAAGTTGCATGTACTTCAATACATAATCTGTTTAAATATTCGCTAACCTTCCTTGAGTACCGTACAATAAGAGAAAGTACATTGAAACTACGTCAAGCTACATTGTAGAGTCTAAACAAAAATACCAAAACAAGCCGCTGCATATATATTTTACAGTGGTTTGACGTTACATTTGTACCAAGCCAGTTATTATGGGTTATTATATTTGGCAATAGGAAAACATAGAATGAGATCATTGTATATATTACGATTTGAGGCTATTATTTGATCAAGTTATTAATACCTCCAGATCGTAGAAGCGTCTCGGGTAGACTCTTGATTAGACTTTACAGTTAAATATTTTACAATTTGCACAAACTTTCGTGATTGGAAGTTTGTTTTTCTTCTTGTCTGGTAATATACTTTACTTCGAAAAATATACATATATACATATATACATAGGAAAACATGATTATGTCTTAAGCCTAGTTTAAAAGCTACTCGGAATGATTATCTTTGTGTATTTATATAGATACACAGCTCCCAGATAGCAACTAAAGAAATTGCGACCAGTGTCAATGCATTATCAATGACTAAACAGGGAAATAAAATGAAGCGAGCTGATGTGATTAAGTGTATGCCGCTCATATTTCATTAACTCCATGTTAGGGTCGGCAAGCTATGGTTGGTACAATTACGAGCGACCTGAACATCCACCCAAAACAGTGCACTACTGGAAGGCAGAGTAGGCCATTGTGACAAAGAAAGTTATTATATTTTATACTCAAACAAGTTTTCGATTTCACGACACCGACCAGGGACGTTCTAGAAGCGCCTTAGACACGTTTCGGGGGAAGGGCTAATGACGCCAACAAGACGCTTCTCTTAGCGCTCGTGGATGCAAACAGCTTGAGCAAATACAAGAAAGACACCACCGACTGACTCTCAATAGAAAACAAAACTCGTCAGCCAAAAGCATTCCACCAAGAAGACAACAACATCAGCAGACAAAGAATTACTAGATATCAGGTAACAGCCAACGCTGTCGTCTGCAGGTGATGGCTCTGCACTTGGTACCGAACATTGAGTGACGTTTGAGAACGCGTTGGATAGAGCTAGTTCTAATTATTCTTTCAAAAGATATTTTGCTAACATTTCGAACTAGTTAAATTGAACTATGGTTGTTAGCGGTGTGAAAATCGACTTAGCTCTTTTCGTGTTTTATTATCGTAAGCTTTTTAACGCCCCTGAGGGATAGAACTTCAAAGGTATTATTTTTACCGTAATTTCATGCAATCGACAAATGATATTTTACTGCGGGCCATCATTCTGAAGAATACCAGACAAAAACACAGTCAATGACTCTGACGATTAGTCAGAACAACGAATTACTTAGAAAAAAAAAAGAATTTCTGATGAGATCTAGAAGTGCATGCAATGTTGGCATACAATAAACGCATACAAATTCTCTCTTTTACTTTATGTTGAAGTTATCGTTGTTGTGTGTAAATTTCCATGATTTTCGAGAGAAATGAGATAATTCGAGTCGTTTGCGTTCAACTAAATTTTGGAACTGTACTTTTTGGCAATTTAGCACAATAAGACTTCCTACTTATTAAAAGATTCTTCTATAGTTTTTATAATCTGGGTTAAACTTCAATAGAAATACAATACGCGTTGTCAACACAACCATTTGGTATCATGCTAAAATAGCAAAATATTTAATTATGAATTTGAGGAATCTTTGTAGCTGGGTTAAAATTTGGGTGGAATTCCTCGATTGAGGTAATTCGTATGCTGTGCGTCGCGTAACGTAGTACTGTCAAGCATACTACATATGCTTGCTTTATTTTTCGCTCTTAAGCGGCAAAACTTTAGCTTCCCAAGTTTCGTTTTATTGATGACGAAAACTTTGTTTTGCAGGTACTCGTCGAGTTTTGAAATTTGAAAACGTGGTGGTCCTGTCACAATGCTGGGGTCGAAAACATTTCAGATTACATTCAGCTAAGCTTGCTTAACTGCCGTGTTTACAGAGTTGGAATCCGAGCCGTGGGGTGCAGATTAATGCGGCGTCAGCTGTAGTGATGTAATCATGGCTTTTGCATGAGTAACGCACCCTGGTAAATACCTGGCTATCAAAACAAAGCGCACTTAAGCGCTTTCTTTGACGCAATACAAAAGAGAACTGCCGTGGTTAAAAGCAGCTTGTGCGAATACAGTTTTGAGTCATACATATTGGGAAGAAAGTAAGGTATTTTAAGCATTTACATTGTTTGTTTCTCACTTGGAACCGCAGGATCTGGAAGTTAAAAAGATAATTTTGCAAAAAATATTATTTTATGTGTTACGCTCTTCAATATATACTTATTTACTAAAATATTTTTATTAATATACTTTTATTGTTTAGCTTATTTTATAATATATTTCTTGTAAAGCTTATTTGCTTCATATGTGGTTGTGGATTAAGGACGGCCGTGGAGATCGCCTTCCTTATCACAAACGTGATACCATTGTATGGTAGACTAACATATGTTAAGGCGTCTGCTCTGAACAAATCGATTATTATCATTTTTTTGCTGTCGTGTGCTCGGTTCGACATAATCCATTCTAAATGACCTGGCAGCGCTTGACGTAAGTTTTGAGCCCATGCTTTAAGCCAACCCCGTTTGGTATGTGTATCACAAGGCTTGTTGTTGCATAAACAGTAAAAGTCAGTGCAACATCACATACATACACTTCTACCGCCGATGCTTCGATTGCATTTTATAGAAGTAGATTAGATCGAGATTTTTTCCATGAAACTTTGCTTTGAATTAACCCACTCTTTGAATTTTTTCTTTTAATCGGGAGTTGTTGATGGGCTATGAAGTGAAAAAGCGACTTTGCAAAGCCATGTTTGTGTCGACGAACGGCAGCCTTTTCGTCAGCGTGCTTCAAACATACAATAGTGACTCAGAGCGCTCAGAAGACACATACCATGAATATCTGAACGCAGGCGTTTCAAAGCCCGATTCCCGATTTCGATTCCCGCCGTTGCACATTTACATGTTTGGGATTCATCTTATGAAGTAATGCAAAAAGCAGTACTGTGAATGTTAAATGGTGGCTGATGGTCAGCCCTAAAAAGATAATATATATATCCGATACTATATTGAATTATAAAGGTGTTTTTGTGTAACTAAGATCTCCGAGCATTAAGGGATATTCCGAACTCATAAATATATTCATATAAATGACAGCTTGAAAGGAACTGTGTTCAATAGTTGGTGGCTTACTGAATCTATGTATATTTATATATGTCGATATCTATTATATTTTAGTATGCTGGCTCCGGTTGTTTTTAAAGAAGAATTCCTACACTGTGAAGTGTTCAGCAAAGTTTTTCAATAGCATCTGGGATGCCACAGCGCTAACTTAGATTCTAGTCATTCTAACATGCAATTAGTCACATCTGCACCAATTTTAATGAATATGGATGTTTTAATATTAAAAAAACAGATTGGAATATACTATTTTGCGATTAGATACTCAATTGTCATAAAGAAGGTGCAAGATATGTCACGCTAATATGCTGTGCCCTGCTTCGTAGCTCCGTCTTGCTTCGGCACGAATATTTTCAATAAACTTAACCATGATATCCTCTGCTCCACGTTGAACCAATATGATAAAATATACCGCGTCAATAAGTAGCTAACGTAGCAAAGAAGCAATTTTGTTTCATTCTACCTAACAAAAATGAGGTGAAAATGGCTCATGCTTTGTTGAAGTAGATCTACCTGGCATTAAAACCGCTTGAGTTTATTATTGAACCTTTTAGGTAGGCGTTTCCTAATTAAAATTGAAATTCTCGAGTTTAAGCTTATCTTGTTGAAATATACGAAATAACTAGTCAAACGGCATTGAATAAATAAAAATGTCCCGGGTCTGAATAGACAAATTTCAGCAACTCTATCAAAACCGTATTTAAAACGATCAACTAGGACTCTAGTGACAGTAAAACGTAACAGGCTTTTTTCGTTTCGGCGGAGTAACTATCATATGCGCTAAAGATTCAACTGGTTGTCACAATATTAATATGGTGACATCTGATTGTGTTAATTTGTTTCAGACGAGTCGGCGTGGCACGATGTGCTCGTCCACAAACATGTACGACCATTTCACGTCCATGGTACGGACGTCGCCTAAAATAACGGCTCTACTGTATGATAACCTTGAGCTGACGTATGAAGATCTTGGCAGAGCAACCCACACTCTGGCCGACAAACTCAGTGGATTCCGCAACATCGTTATCTGTCTACCGCCTTCGGATGCAGCTATATGCAGCATGCTAGCTGCATGGAAGCTTGGTATGAGTTCAGATTTCATTATTCTTCATATTTTGGCTTACTTCAATCTATGAGCTTCACCTTACCCGGTGACTTGCTTAGGATAATCGTTTCTTTCCTCGAAATCAACCTTGAAACGATCCTATTATCAGAAACGCATAAATGGTGACCTTACAATGCCCGTTATTTATTTTATACCTTTTTTGAAATAGTGCCTGACCGAAAGAGCCAAGCAGCGTAGCCGAGAATACAATCTGGTTACGAAACACGGCAATAACTGATTTCCAACATAATTCATATGTAAGTTATTGATACCGCTTTTAGTTGAGTGTGCCAGACATTTTTATTTTACCTAAATAGCGATTTTTTATTATGTAAATTCCAATATCTTCCATTTTAATATTTAGATTAGTTTTGTTCCTGCTCAAAAATTGGCTAAATTAAGTTCTTGCTCCATACAGAAATCTTCATACCTACATAAATAAATTGCTATTATTGTTCGTATTAAGCCTTCCATAAAGTTGAACAAAAAAGTCCTACGAGATAAAGAAATAGACTGATCGAACGAGATAGTGTCCAGCGATCACGAATCTGCAAAAATCGGTATCACTAAGGTACCTATTACATACGAAGTATACAATTATCCTAGTTATCTTACCTAGAAATGTACAACTTGCAACGTGTAGACATCGTCCTTCCACCACAACGAAACCAGAATCCTTACATAATCCTTCTTGTTTTATTCAAACATTAAAATTGCTAATAAAACATTCGGCGTACGTGCAGTAGTTCCTCAACTTTCCTCAACGGCCTATAAGGTATGGACTTAAATTCGTTAAGTTCTTTTAATCTCTTTTCCAATTCCATTTGTTTCGCGGCAAAAAACCAGGAGAAATAAATTCTAAAAACCTCGTTGGCAGAAGAGTTTGCACTTCTCAATATAATTTTGCCCATAGGAAAGTTAGCTCTCATATTTTTTCAAGTCATGTACTCGTTGAAAATTTTTATTGATGAGCTAGGGAAGCGTTACAACAGGCTCAGCATGAACCATTTTGCTTAAAAGCAACCTTCAATCAACGTCATCTTTTTCATGCGTTATTATGCATTGCACAGCTGTTTGCTCGTTCTCATAATATCTGGACCCACTCAAACCTCCCTATGTGTCAATACCTCAGAACTAGGTGAATAAAAGTGTATGCATTTACAAGTCAGACATCGTTGTCAACACGCTCCGAGTCCTTAAGGATGAACACGTTCGCGTTTGTTTTTGTGTACCAAATTGATTGGTGTTCATGAGACTAGATTTTTCATCATTGGCACTGCCTCAACTATATATTAAAATACGAAGTACGAACAATTTATCACTTAGAATAATATCGGAAGATTACATGTAATATTATACATAATCGAGGCTCGTGGGGTTTGTTTTGACGTATGAAGCTCACACTGCTGCACTAGTGTAGCAAAGGTGCAAGGAAATGCTGCCACCACAGAAGTGGTTCCTGCTGTCGTCAGGTATCGATGTGATGTAGTTCTCACAAGCTTCATTGACGAAAGCCATCTGGTCCCTGGCGTAGATCTGGTCAGTGCAGCGTGGGATTTATTCGTCCCACATTATCGTGTTTTTCTGCTCTTGTTGCCCAAGTTTTTTGCAACCATTCTTACTTAAGTCGTTAACCCAGCTTCTTACGATAATAGAGCTTTTCCAGAAGGCCTATAAGCCTGCGTGGTCTACTGGTCTAATGGATTACTTCGAGCATATGTGGCTACTCTTACTATATCAAAAGAAATCCTATTCTCTATTATGTCGATGATATTTAAAAATAGAATGGCAATTATCATTGCAAACGGCCTGCGTTATGCAGAAATGACACCCGCCAAAAAACCTTACCATTTTTGTGAGACTGTATTGGGAAGATATGACTGCTGCCTAATAGGCTCTAGAATATCAATACCGTTGTCGAGCTTGGTGGCTTGGTGCATTCGTATGCGCCTTGCGACTGGAGGAGACACGTAGGTGCACGGGTTCGATCGTCGCCGGTGCACGTTTACATTTATATGGGGTCCGTGTTACGAAGTAATGCAAAAACTGCTACCGTGGACGCTAAATGTTGGATAATGGTCAGCTTTAAAAAATATTTTTTAGATAACAAAATTTCTGGATTATACAAAATATAGATCTTATTCATATTCATATATTCATGATTCTCGCATAGACTGCATGAGGATACTGACGTATTACGTCGACGCTAAAGGCGGTCGTTTTTTTATCGTATTCCTGAATAATACTTGTGTGCAGAACATAGGCAGAATAACGCGTGGCCGAGCTGTCAAATT
>MNPL01003265.1:0-23439 GCA_002081605.1 Tropilaelaps mercedesae
ATATATATATATATATATATATATATACGTCGTTTGGCCCTTGTTGCGTAAGAGCTAAAGTCTTCTTTGATTATTTTTTGAGTAAGATTCTGCTGAAATGGGCGTCTCTGACAATTCCAACCAAACGACTAAAATGAAAAAAATACTAGTTTCTACCAATCTATACGTATTTCTTGTATAGAACAAATTATACAATGTGTGGTTAGACCTACTCAGCAATATTAAAAATGCATATATAGTGATACGAGATGTTCATTATTATTGCTACTGATGTTTACTTTAGATTAGACAAAAAACTTGAAAAATAACTTGTGCTGTGAGCACGCATATGATCAATGCTAACTAGGTATTTCCTTTCAGCAACATGTGACGTGACATGGAACAACAAAAGACTTGGGTGCATATCACAGGTTGCAGTGGATCGAACCTAATTAGGCACCGTCAGGAGTGTAATAAAACGAAAGATTAGTTGTCATCAGAGAGATGATTTCAGCTGTTAGAGCAGTTTGCAACTTTTCGGCAGCTTGCTAACATGAATTCAATGAATGAAAATAGCGGTGTGCATAGCAAGTGCGGCAATAAAATTGAGCAACAACGATCGCCTTATAAGAGCATAAATACACATTAAACGAGATTTCTCAAATTGCAATTACTGCAAACGTTGCAGCGCGCTTATTGAACAACGTCCTCGTTAGAAATCAAATAGATGCTGTACATTTACAACCCTTTCGTTTCAAAAACGTGACCTCAAAGGAACTAACGTGGTATACAAGGTTTACACTAATGATTTATTGCTGCGGTATTTTCAGTTCTGCTTTCAATCGCACCGGTAGACTTTCAAAATTTCTCTTTCGATGATCCGTCAAACGTGAAGCGATTTCAATGTGAATTGTGTCCATATACCACAGCTTTTAAATGCAATCTTGGCAAGCACATTCGACGTCATCGAGGTGAAAAACCGTACGGGTGAGTTTAGCAAATTATGAGATTTTATGAGATATCATATATATATATATATATATATAGTTTAGTCTGGCATCATGTAAAATTTGAAGCGGCTGGAAACAGTTCATGAAGGTTCTGAATTGTTTTTTTCTGTTTTGCCACTGACATACTGCACTACTCACTTGTCGCAAGTCAATCTGCCTATGCTAATGTCCGGCGCTTAATAACATACTAGTTCAACGTGCAGAAAAAATTATTGTTTTCAATTTCTATTTGGGGTTAAATTCTCTGTAGATGCACGATGTGCGACTACGCGACAGCCTGCCAGAGTCATCTTGCAGCGCACGTAAGAAGCTGCGTCCGGAAAAGGGCCCTCATGATGGACGCAAACTCCACTGTAGCAAGATTTCTCGATGCAAGACCAACAGCAACAGCAGAATACCTGACAAATGACGGAGAGTTGGGAGGCATACGTCGATCATCTGAACCTTCGTAGAAACTACATTAAACGAATTCCGACGTCGAAGAAACCTACCAAGAGAGGTTCTACTGAGCGCTCAGGTCCTGTGAGTTTACTTTTGTGAGATTCGTATTATTACGGGGATCCGTTGGGACTCAATGGGCGGGTGGTGTTTGTAGATGTATGTTTTTTTGCACTCAACAGGAATTCAAGTAAAATCGAAGAATAGTGTTGTGAAGCCGAGAAATTAATGAACGAGCTCCTTTTGTGCGATATCAGCGCATCTGGCGCTTTCAGCTGCGATTTTTGCATCCTTGTAAGATTTTCCCCATGTATATTGAGATTTCTTTGAGTTTCGATACTTCTTATTACACCATAGGCAAAACAAATTTCATTATTTACCCCAGAAATGCAACATCCTCACTTGTAAAGAGAGCCCACTACTCAAACATTGGTGAAGCTCACCGCTCTATTTAGTTGTCGACAAATGGGCCACTTTGTTTAATTTATCGAAGGCCTGAAGGCGACTGTGCGATGTGTGCTAAATGCAATGGAAAAAGTTTGGTCACATTCTCAAAAATTGCTTTATTGACCAATGCATTAACCGAAAACCTACACCAGGCTATCGGTACAGTAAACATAAATCGGCAAAAATTTTCATTTTTACTAATGATAAAATCACTTTGCGCATCCATAGGTAGGTGCAAGTGGCTTTATATGGCTTGTTTAAATACATTCGTTTCTACTTGAATGCGTTTGCCAGATGCTCTTGTCTCTTAAAAAAGGAAATTGAATTTTTATTTATAAAAAAGGTCATTCTAATGTCTTGCCTTTTTGTGGGCTGTGTAGTTGTTGCAGCTGCTGTAAGGACTATTCCCACGGAGCCAGCGATCCTCCAGTGACATACGAAACTTTTGCAGATACCTTATTTTTACCTGATTTAAGTGGCATTTCCTTTGACGACGAAACATCTATCGTCTTAATTACACAAACAAAACAGTTTTTACAATTAAAAAAAACATATGGTCCCATCCGTCTGCTTTAAGAAGGTTTCTGGTAGCTATATTTATACTCTAAGTTCAGATTTGATTTCTCGATGTGTATGTGCAAGCAAAATAAGCTCCGATAATTGATTCAAGACGTGGGCATATCACTGGACTGCTTTAATTGCACATTCACGAGAATATTGCGGTACTTAAACTCGCTAAATGTTCGCAAATGCCTAAGATCGATTTGGTGCGACTGTTATACTTTGCTCGTATGTTTTGCGTCCAAAAACGAGACACTTGTTTTAAAATAATTTCACACCTAGTTGTACTCCAACAACTGTTGTTCTTTGAACTGCTTGTAATGTATATTGTGCCAGTAGAATTTCCAGAAGCCACCGGATATCAGAGACAACACTACTGAATGATGATAACATCTAAAAGTGCGTTCCTTACATAGTGCACAGCATTGTGACTAACCCAATCCTTCAACAGCTAACCTGTACATAAGGATAACGACTCACCAGGACGTTTCATAATCACTCAACAAGTCCTTAATTGGACAATCCTGAATATACGCCATGCATCTTAGTAGACAGAAGGTATTATTCAGAATAAAAAATTGTTTATTGTGGCAACCTTTCAGAGTTTTCTTTTGCGTAGTAGTTAATTGAACCGATAAATCTTACTTAAATGGTATTAAAGTTTTCGTCATGCAGTGTTTTGATTTTAGATTTTTTAAATTGCGCATATTTATTCTAACTCTAGACTATTTCTGTGTTAACGTTTGATAGGAACTGCAGAGTACCTTTAACAAACTATAATGGCATTGTTGCGGGGTGTAATTTAGTAGAGGGCGCTCAGTAGAACTTAGCTTCTTGGAGTCAGTTTCAAATCAAGGACATAGATGAGATAAAACCTCTCTTTTAAATTTCTCAGATAGGCAAAATTCCTCCTACACACTCTGTACTGGGCTAGACCCAGGCAAAGCGAGTCTACAGGTGGGGTTGGCAAAAGAGGAAGAGGAGGAGGCTTGTAAACATTGAAACGCTACAGTACTTTAAAATGTAAGTTGCTGCAGTGGCTCACAATGTTTCTCGACTGTGAAATCTCTAAAAGCGGACCACGGAACGGAGGCCGGCAACGAAAAAAACGACAGAAACAATAGTCGATGGCCGGGCCGGAAGAGGAAACGACAAGCCTTCAAACGCGGCAGCTGCTACCACGATAAAAAAAGATACGAAAAAATGTAGAAAATGATGAAAGGCAGTCAAGATATTAGGAAAAGAGACAGACAGAATACCCCAACAGGAAAAGTACATCAAAGGACCAAAAAGGCTCTGAGGGATAATTGGCAAGGAGGACCCGAAACGAGCGGTGGGCACGTTGATTCAAATAATCAACAACAACTTTGAAGGCTACGCCATATTTCACGACGCCCATGGGGAGATCTAAAGCAGACGTCTTTTCTTAAAAACAATCAGCTAGAGCAGGCAAAGAGGGAGTTGAAAATAGAATGATCTCGAGAAAGCAAAAACAGAAGCAGAAAGGGAAAGAGTAGGCAAAGAGGTGTAGAACGCAATAGTAACAATAGAAATAGATGGCCAAAAAGAGAGAAAAACGGCAGGAGAAAATTTCACATTTGAACAGAGATCAAGAAAAAAGCTATGCTAGTGTCATATGGCTTGGAAGTAGACGTTAGAGCGGCACAAAAATTGGTGGTTTCCGTCCATAGATTTGAAAGTCAACAATAGCACCTGGCACGATGGCCAGCTTTACCAGTCACGAGGACTTCCTAGTGGAGGGGAAGTAAGTTAAAGCCGGGGGTCAACAGAAGAAGGTAATAGTTCTCATTAAGGTTTTAGGAACAACCGCGATCCTAAACAATTGAGAAAACCTTGCCCCGAGATTCTAGAGTTTGATGCAACAAGCAAGAAGAGGTGGCGAACATTTCAAAGCAGTATGTGTTTCAGGAAGGTGAATCTGTGCTCAAGAAGGCAACGGTTACAAGGTGACCTAGAATTTTAGACAAGGGGGAAAAATATGGGATAACCAGAAGAAAATATTAAGAAGGGAAAAATACAAACAATCCAAGTCAAAGCAGGGAGAAGAAATACTACGTGCATCGTGCTTACCAAAGAAATTAAGGAACAAATTGGAAGGGAGACAAAGGGAGTTACGGCGCTTGGCGTAAAAGGTGGGAGAAATGAACTTAGAAGAGACTAATGGCAATCAAGAGGACAAGGTGCGGAAATCAAGAGGACAAAAGTTGCGTGCTATATTTGGTGCGAGATGGCTTAGAAATGAAGGAAGACAGTCAGGCTAGCCTTATGGCGCATTGAACCCGAGTCAGTGCTCTAAATGTATATATGTATATATATATACCCTATTAGCTATATACGTTAGTAGCTTCCGTAACCTCTTCTCAGTGATCTGGTTTTCCCCTACGGTTCTAGGAAGGAAACATTTTATTCTAAGAAAAGGTATGGTGTTCATCCGTCACAGGGGGCCTGCAGCGATTAGTGTGTGGCACTCATAAGCTCACTAAAACTTTATTTCTCCCTGCAGGCTCGGGGCTGCGTAACGTTACCTCGACGCTTTTCTGAATCTCTTACATGCTCTCCTGGCCTCCCCTGTTTCCTTGGCCTACCAGTGCGCCGCTTTCTTTTCACAACGCCAAGCAAGATATCCTGTGGGCCTTCAGGAGTCAGCGCCCTTGCGGGGACCATGTTGCGTATATACTTCATCTTCTTCGTCTTCATAAGTTCGTCTTATTGAATTTCTGCATTTCCTAACGCTACAAGGCCGACGGATCCCGATGTCCTTGCTCTCCCCGCTTTACTTGTGACAGTATGACCCTATGAGCGTCTTTCAGTCCTTCACCTTTCAGTTTTTAATCTTGTCCGCTCGCCTTTTTTCGACGGCGGTTATCTAGGCAGCCTATTTGCCCTAAATGTTCTCTTACACAAGTAGGTCTATTTTCCCTGTTCATTACAGCAAGCCTCATCGCCTCCAGCCATTCCTCCATTGTACCATTTCTAGAATTACAGGCTCTTTCTTACATTGATGCTTTGAAGTCTCCTCTACTACATCCGAATTCTCTGATGCTCTTCTACGGTGTATGTATTCCCGCAACCCTCTTAAGAGCTCCTGAAACACCTCCCTTGGTCTATTTAGTGAAAAGTAACTGTTAGAGAAGGTTATTACCCCATGTGCCGTGAATCCGCTTCGTTCCCTGCTGTTCGCTGATAGACCTATTTTTTTCCCCCAGCCTCGATCCACAAGCTGTATCAGTCTGGTCTTTTCTGACCCATTCCTTTTTGTAATACTCTTTGTTTAATTGTGATAATAGAGATCCTCTTCCCGTGCTTAACTTCTTCAACAAATCATCAGTCGCTCGAAACCGATTCAGGTTTGAGTGCACAATTTTAAGTGGTTGGTGTATTGTTTTGTCTCCTTGTTACTTGCCGTCACTTCTTTGACTACTTTTTTTCAAAAAGAAGACAAGAAGAAGCAACCGGGATGACGAACAGATTCTTACTATAGACATAAGGAAATACGGGACCTCGGAGAAGGGAATACAGAAGCTAGAAAGAGATAGTAAAAGGAAAGCGTGGAAGATCTTATCGACTTGGTGAAACAGGATATCTTTGGGCGATTTCATGAAGTGGTACTTTCGCGGATGAAAAAAGTCGCTTAGAATGCCAGAGGATAAGATAGCAGAAATTACGAAGACCTAATTTCCAAAAAAACAATGGAAGTATACAATATATGTAAGGGGAAAGAAGGGAAATACAAGAGGTCAGCAGCAAAGAGCTAGAAAAAGACAGAAGGCGAAGGGCGGCCGCGCACCATGTACTGGTGACGTGTGCATTTATGGAAACGAACTAGCTAAAAGTTGAGTAGGCAAATAACATTCAGTAAAGGGCTACATTGCTCATCACGTCTCCCGTAAGTAGATTATGAGTGCTATAAAAGATAGTTTTTTATACAAAAGACGATACTCAATGTATGCATTATTTTGATGCACTGGAAAGCCTGTGAGGAAACAGATGAGGATAAATTATTCTGATATCAATGTCAGTCGGTTTGGGCAGGTTCGTAATTATTATCGGATTATCGTAATAAAATAAGTTTGCCTCGAATTGATAAAGTTTAAATTACCTTGACTAAATATTATTTTCTTGTCGTACGCAGTACAAAGAATCGAGTAATTTAACCTTTATTTGACTCATATATCAACTGTAGTTCTCGCTTTGCGTTATATATATGTACTTCTATACATGACGAAAAAATGCATAGACATGAATTGTTCTGCCAACTGCAAACTCATAGATTGGTAGATAACAAATTTTATTTATACATCCGAAAGCACGCGGTTAAATCCATTGAGTCAAGTTTCGAACACCGAAAATATTTCTTCAAGAAACAAAAAAAAGTGAAGCAACAACAGGACATGTTGTATTACACACAGTATCATAGGTGTAATTACTGTTAGCGCATAAGTTGCACAAATACCAGCTGGTAAATTTTTGTAGTTGAGTCAGGTTGGCGCCGCGTTATCAACATCCTTCGGCATGAAGCATCATCATCCGCCGTAAGGACGTTGGCGCTGTTTTTATCTTCTGCACCACGCTGTTTACCCTACATCGACACAAGTTTCTCGCAATCCATGGGCATTCGGTGACGTGATATAGAACGGGCTTAAGCAGTCCCTGTGAGGCGGTGGACGAACACCATCAGCGGTTAGAGCTTGGTAGCAGCGAAGTCAAAAAGCTTCACCAACATTACGGACCTCACCCAGGCAAGCACCAGCAAAATACCATCACCAGTATCATCATGATCGCCGTGAAATCCAGAACGTAATTTTAGGTGGGCACAGCCAAAGCTGCTATCGAACTAAATTACTTATGTTGTTTCATGGCTTACCGACGGTCAGTGTTTTCTGGTGCCAACTCTAGTAATGTACATAATGGATAGTACTTGATTGTTGAGCTTAAGAGGCCGTTCTTCAGCAGGTAGCGAATGCTATGACTGTCACATTCATTTACTATACACAATCTACAAAAATAAGGGTAGCTGTATATATATGCACTGAGTGATTCCTAGAGAAAGATAGTTATGAATAAAACGGACACGTGCTAAACAGAGATACAATTGGCTACCAAAACTGGCTTGTTATCATCTAAATACCGAACCCTTAACCATAATTGTTTTAATATGCAATATTTGCCGTTGGCATTACAGGCCCATACCGAAACACCAAACCTAGGGATATCTGTAGAAATGGAATTAGATAAAAGTCTAGATTAGATAAAAATTTAGATAAAAAAAAGATAATTTCGAGTTGGCGTACCACCGTATAAAAGCCATAATTATATTCACTATCACGGCCGTATCTTGACGTTTCCAAGCTAGCAATAACCATAAAGAAAAATATCTTTAATAAGTAATACCAGGAATGTACAAATAGTAAAAATACTCACGACTATATTCACCGATAAAGGCTTCATAGGTATAAATTCTAGCATTACCAATAAAATTTAAACACGATGATACATTTTGTGGTGACACTTTGTGGTGGTCTGATAAAGACGAAACAATGCTGAAATCATCTATATTCTTGGTTCATGTTCAGATTTGATTAACCCTGCTTTACATGAATTATGTTGCTGCCTACAATTTGTTTCGTAATTCTCTATTTACGGTACAACATCTCGATACTACATCGTCACTGCATCGAGTCCACGGGTTCAAACGGATGAAATCTTCTGAAGCTCGCAGTACCCGCTGACTACCACTGCACTGTGCCTCCTTCAAGTGCAGGTTTCAACCATTTGAATCTATTCTATTTGAAGAATCTAACCTTTTCAGGAAACCTAAGAATAAGAAACGACATTGAATCCTCAAGGTGTGTGTGACAACGATGGAATGACGAGATCAGCAATCGTTGGTATACGATATAAGAAACCAGAAGAAGGCAATGGCAACAAGCTGATAATTGCTCAGCATATATCGGGCTGCGCTGTTTGGAAGCTAAAAACAAAAAAAATCTGTTCTCATTTGATCCAGCTGCGCCTACGGTTACACAGGGGTTACCCAGGGATAAGACAAAATTTAAATGGGGTCACCACTAACTGCGACCATATGTTAAATATTCAATTGAAGTGCAGAGTTCAGTTTCTCTTTACTCTAACTCTTTGTCAGGCAGTGTGCAGTAAAGTTGCGTCTCAACTGCATCCAACAAAACGAAACGAGGCATTCTGTTCGGCAACATAAGAGCGCCAGAGCAAAACGGATAGGCCATTTAAATCGAACCTGTGTCGGGTCATACGCAATAATTCGGATGGGAGTGGATCTGGGGGATACAAAGGGCTTTGATTCGAACGTGTAGTTTTCAAACGAAAGTAAATAATGATCGTACACCTTAATGATGCCGGGCAGACCAACTCAGCCTGCCTTATCATGCTGGCTATCTCCCAGCTGTAGACGAACGCCACCAGCCTTCTTGTCGACCAACTTCTGGGTCGCTTGATCACAACGGAGGTGGAGAGTTTCTCAAGAAAACTCTGGTCGTTTTCGAGACGCACCATTTGTCGGGAAGGCATTACCATATTGCCATTGCTGTTGAACCATTACGCGACTTTAGTTCCGTTGGTCCGCCTAACACACGATGTAGTAGAATTCACAAATAATGATACATTCCTCATTATGACACCAAAAGCTACAACGTTTGTGAGTTTACTACATGACGCGCACTCTGTAGACTACAAGCGCTTTTATAAAAGCCTTGCAGTAATCAACAGCTAAGCTTTTCCCATGAATATCTGATAAAACAGCCCTTTAACGTGCACTCGGGTACTATACACGCGTAGCTTGATGTAGTACACCTGTGGTGCAGAACATATTTACACAAGAATTTGGATGTCGTGCACAGTGTAACTAAGTGCCGGCTATTTTGTAACTCTGTCGAAGACCTAGATCTCAGTGCCGTGCTAAGATACTGCTGTGATTTCCAAGTATTGATTTTGTATATTCTTGGTGTCTCCATGATGCTTCTATGACGCACGGTCGGATACGGTCATTGTCTGTACCAATAGGCACGGATAGAAGGCCTCTGTTTGCTATGCGCTGAACTACATCCATTTGAATTATAAATTTCTATGCAAGAAACGCTGTATTCCAGTTGAAGTTGCATTCGTAGATTGGGCTTACGCCTTCAGCCTGTCTTGGTGGCCTGCGTTATCGTAGCTAATCAGTTGACCGACTTTGTGGAAAATGCGCAGCGTTAAGAAAATCTAAAAATCAGTAATATGCTTCTACATAACGTCGATTTTTCCATCAGGAAGCATTTTTTCTGTCTCTAAACCGATTCAGTCAAACCGAAAATGTTCTTTCTATCGTATTGTTCACTTCAAGGACTGATCCTCTTCGTATAAGTTCTCCAATAAAAACACACACACACGTTTCCACATCTAACTACACAAGCGCACATGAACGCTTCCATAAGTTCACCACTAATAAGAAAGATGGCGCAGTGAATACCGCGCTTTTTTCAGTCATTCACTCGTCGATAAGCACTGAGCAGCGCCGGGCGCTGGTGCAGCAGCACTCGCGGCTGCAACCGCTATTTTGTCTGGTTTCATCCCTTTATGGCGTGTCCTTAACGTGTGCATGTGTGTTTACATTGTCGTTGCCGTATAGGCTGTGTCACGAGTGACGTCTCTCGAAGTTCATTATGAATTCAATTATGTAGTATTGATCGTCATATAGAGTGTTATTAAAATCGTTTTGTGGCGAGTTTTTACTTTGTTGTGCTTCCGGTTGTGCTTTGTCACCTGTACCGTAGCTCTCTTTTTATATATGCCATCATCATCCAGAGGATTTTACGCATACTTATAGCGATTACATGTTGTTCTGGAAACAATTCTGATGAAAAACAAGGCGCATCGAACAAAATTAAAAGTTAAGCAGCGGTAATCGTATGAAGTCTTCCATCGTGACTTTCCATTTTAGACTATTTATGTCTGCTCGATAAACAAAGAGCTTATATATCGCGTCAAATTATGAATGTCCTACAAGGGAGGGTGCTGTACTTGGCGTCACCACTTTTCTGTTATATATACGTTGCATTCTTAGTGTTCCCATTGTCACATCAGCATGACCTGTTCGAGGTCTCCCTGTTAAGTAAACTCGTGTTGTAAAAAGGCCCAGGACTCCTGCCAATACTTTTACCAGTTAAAATTCCGCAGAAGTCGAAAATGATGAAAATATTAATTGTGCGCAGATCCCAGCATGTCCATATACGATATCACCAGTCGTCGTCTCGTGACGCTTCGACGCCCTATACCATCCGCGCTAAGGCCCTCCAGAACGTACTCATTAGAAAAGACTCGGTAGTTCTAACCCCGGATTACGAACCCTGACGCGAAAATAACACAGATGGAGTTATTCAGAGGACATAGCTTTGCACTACACCGGCACAGGGGTACGAGTAAGCACGCAGCTCTCTAGCTCAGTTTCATCAAAGCACATTTATCAGGGACCGTGCTTCATCAGGTTTTGAGTCACTTCGTTAAAGTTACTCGATTGAGTGGGTGCATGAAACGTGTTTACCATGCAAATCGCTACCTAAAGAACAGCACGTCGTATATAACAGCATTTAATCTACACCTAATGAATTAAGTGAATTAATAGTTGTTGTAAACTTGCCGAAATCTATCAATCAATTCGTAGCATTCCGCTCAACTGCATACTAAGATATCTATTTCAAGCAGCCGAAGATTACACGAGCATTGTAAGAACTGAAAGATTCAATTAAACGTATACAAGGTACAACTAATATTACAGATAATTCAGAGCAAAATTGTCATCTAGATTCTATTTCGAGTCTAAAGGGTGAATTAATGAAGAAAAACCACTCTTATTTCAGTAAAAGTGCGTTGAATATTTTTTTCAACGAGCTTTTATGGAATTCCAAATATTCAAAAATTAAGTTTTTTTTAATAAAAATGGCACTCCTAGGTTGAGCATAATACGAGTATTCTGAAAAGCTACTCAGGAGTCATGTTCATGTCAGTTACGTCAAAGGACTCAATTAGACATGTTGAATATAAAACAAATGGGTATCATAAAGCTTAAGAAGCCTGACAGGCGTGGTGGTGTAAAATTGAGCGTTGCAACATTTACTATAAACAATAATGTTACATATCTGATAGTATTACTATCACGCCAGTTGACCCACTGGGTTTATTTTACACGAATGAGATTCTGAATCCAGATGAATGAACGCGAACGGTGACACGCACTTTCGCGAATAGAAAAATGCCTGAACGGATAGTAGCCTCGATGTAATTTTAGACGCCGTATTCTCGGATAATGCTTGCTGCGATAATATTATCAACTAAATTACGTGTTATATTCATATAATTTCTAGAAATACGAATGCATTCTGAATCAATTTTGATTTTTACTCAAAGTCGTTAAATGATGTGAAATGCTATAAGAAAAGCATACGTGTTTATGCATATCAGATGGCATGAAACATAATATATATGCACTATCATATGATAGGCACGTCCCTCCAGTATTTTTTAGCTTTTAACATGCCGTGATAAAACATGGATTGAAACATGGTAAGAGGCACACTGCTAGAGATGCGATAACGTGGTCTCAACATCATCAAAGTTTTATTCAGTAGCCGTTTATGCATTTTCACAACAGGTCTACTGAAAATATCCATCAATCCATCACAGGATGAAATTGTGATAAGATTTGTTGAAGTGAGGAAATCTCGTTATCTGATATGCTTGTGGTCAGATGATTCTAGATATTTTTCGACATATGAGCTCCGTCAAACTGCTAAAGAGGTGTAGTCGTATATGAGGCAGCAACAATGTTGCTCGTATCGATGTACATATATATACATATATAGCCTGGATGTTCCTAGGTCAACGACAAAGGTTGAAACAATTAAATGAATGGCCCGCTGTAGTCACATCGAGCATATTTACTCAATATTACTAATTATCGCTAGTACCATGCTTAAACATATTTGTAATAATTTTCCCATGTAAAATTTAGCTACTGATAGTACAATAATATTACGTTACATGTGAATAACGGGTGATGAGCAGTGGCACTTAAGAGGCATCAGATGCACGCACTGTTGTCTAAGGAAAGTCGGAACGTTATGTAATAAAATCGTCTTAATTGATTTGCAGGTAGTTATTATATATTTACTTACATACGTTGCATATATTCATACAACAGTTGGTGTAAACCGCATATTTTAGGAAGAAAAAGTTAAGGGACCTAATCATTTTTAGAGTTTATCTCATAATCCAGAAGTCGGAGAAATACGAATAGTTTGAACGGGAAAAACTATTATTGAGGATGTGAAGATGAGAATTTGATCATTTAAAATGATTAAACCAAAATGTTGTCTTTACTATGATATAAAACTTTCGCTTTTATATAGCATACAGATGTATATATTTATTTTCTTAGATCGGTGGAAATATTTAAGTTAGGTGCCGGTCGATCTATGTATATCGGATGTTATCCTACCAGCAACTAAAGCGATATTATATCATCTCAGTTCGCTGGTAGTGGTATCTTTCGTTGGGCTATTTGTTCATACTATGCACAAGCAATTATTGGAGCAATGTTTTACAACACGTTGTTTTTATATCATTGCATGCGTTAACTGATTAGCTAAATTTGAACTTTTATATGCACACGCATACAAATTAATCGGCGAATAAATTTTATCGTAATTTCTCCGCTGCGTCATTTGCTTATCAAGATTTGCAAGTCAAATATATTTGTCAGCTATCTCATAGACGGCCCAGTTTTGGTACATAATCTAATTTTTAAATAATTCCGAACGAAATATAATAGTTTCTAGATATGTACATTATTGGGTATATATACGACATTAGTCTAAATATTGACAATAAATGTAATAATCTCAAGAATTTTAATGCTACCGTTTTCGAGGCCCAATTATATACCAACATTTAATTTTACGATGTCATTTTTGTATTGATTCGTAAGACATGCTTCTTAGATGTAAATGTGAAATGGCAAGAATTGAACCCGTGTACCTGTGCGACTCTTCTGATCGTAAGGCGCGGACGAAAGCATCAGCCCACCGGACTGTAGCTTCTACACCCCTGCATTTTTTGAAGGGGCCTAGCACCCACCCAATCTTGATGCAAAAAATTTGTTCTTAACAAGGGCTCATCTTAGGTGTTCAATTCCGACTTGGCTTGGGACACCGTAATATTGCTACTATACCTAAGCACCTATACATTTTACTGCTCGGAAAATTTTTTATACTAATACTATAAAGAATAGGACAGACCTTAGCAATCCCATTAGCAGGCGACGACCAGGCAAATGATTCACTTTAAAAGCTTTATTTCTACACTAAAAATTTTGGAAGTCTTTCGAGACTTAGTGTAACGAAACCAACTGAACCTTCTGTGTCCGACGAGAGCACACAAGGAAAGGGCTATTTGTTTGTATTTGTTTCGGGCCTCACGCGTCGGCTTCGCGACTTGCTCGAAGCTCAAAGTACCCACGTGAATTGATTATATCCGGTAATCATATTTATGGACACGGCGGGAACTGTAGATACGAAAATCCCACAAACGTACCGTCAGTATGTATGCACTCATTTTTAAAAATGATTGTCGCTTCCTGAGTCGTGTGTGACACTCTGCCTGTGCGTGCTCTATGACGGAGCATTATGAAAGCATCTGGATGTTCGAAACCTTCGTCACATAGTTTCACTGATTGATAGAGCGTTCTAGGAAGCGTGTTTAATTAGATTCTTGGTCGGTCTTCCCTTTTTCAAAAACTCTCGAAACGTCGAAAATGTCGTCAGCCATCTTGAGACAATTGTGCATGGGTGTTTCGTTGAAAAGGAAACGATTAGACTCAGAAAAGCAGCCACAGAAAATTGTTGAGGTTTGCACGAATACCAGAGAGTTAGACCCGGGAAAATTAAAAGGAAAACCAGAAAAGGTGCAGAACAGGTGAGTTTATAGTTGGTCTATTACTGATAGTAATAACTTACCCCAATGCATAATTAGCAGGTGCGAAAGATCTAGGAGACCTAATTTATACAAGAGAAATGCCAAATAAAAAACTGAAGACCTCAGCGGTCTGTGTGCTTCAGGCAGTTTTCAAAGCGCGCCACATGTATCAGGAAGTAAAATAAACTTCTTTGAAAATGTGATGAACAACTGTTAAAAATATTTAAAGACATGTAAGTCCCATGTAGGTATTTAGTTGGCGTCTGTACTACCCGTGGTTGAACATGAAAAAACTGCTTTTTTTTGCTACCTTCTCAATTTAGCTGATGTAACTTAGTGTGCTTTAATGGAATCATTGATAAGAAAAATGCTGATCATGGAATCGGGTATATACATCCGCAGGTTACGTACACACTACGGCATAGGCATCTGGGGTGATGATATTCCGGCGCTCCTAACAGATTTCAGTGCGCTACCGACTCGCTATGGCTGCTCTCAGCAGCTTGTAGATAACATCGCCTCTTGTGGCTATGTTCGTCCAACACCTGTGCAGATGGCTATAATACCTGCTATGCTCGAGCGACGAGAGGTTAGATTCAAAACTTGCATTACGCCTTTAGTCCATAAAACAAATTTTGATGTTATACTTAATATGATAGAAATGAAATAGATAATTTACTATTTAAGCACTAGCAAATGTATTGCGGCTCATAATATGCAGGTGGTGGCGTGTGCTCCGACCGGATCGGGAAAGACAGCCTCCTTCTTAATACCACTCATCCATTTGTTAGGCGCTTCTTCAAAAGAAGGATTTCGTGCTATAGTCGTCTGCCACACAAGAGAGCTAGCCAAGCAAACTTATCGGGAGGTCATGAAATTGGCCGAGGGCACCGGCCTTCGTCCCTACGTTCTGACTAAAACTTCCAATGCTCAAAGAAGGTACACCTTTATGATATAGTCTTCGAGTACCTAACCATTATCATACTGCGTATTATTTTTTGAGTTTATTGCTCATTTGTTCTTTTGTTTCTATGGCTATCAATCGAACAAACTATCGTTGATGTAATAGTTTGCAATACTTGCCCATTTATAGAAAGGTGCAAGGATATGTAGTTTTAACCGAAAGCTATATCGTTTCGTACTCAGCTTTTGACTTATAAGACAACACTTTTCTCCTTAGTATTTAATATACACATACATTCATGCTCTTCAAAGGTTCTCTTCGGAAAGGTCTGCGAGTTTGGATTTAATGGTGACAACGCCCAACCGGTTGGTGTGGCTTCTACGTGAAACGAAACTGTCACTATCACACGTGCAGTATCTTGTTATTGATGAAAGCGATCGCCTTTTTGAGGCGGGCAAGTCAGGATTTAGGGAGCAACTGGAGAAGATTTACGCCGCTTGCGCCGGTGGAAAACTTCGGAGAGCACTTTTCTCAGCTACAAGCACTAAGGACCTTGACAGGTGTCTAATGAATGTGTCGATAGTAATTGTGTTCAATTATTTCCACTTGTGCATTTGGTTGTAAAGAAATTGACAGTGTTCCTTCACGGCCCATGGTATTCTAAAGTACTAACCTCAGTAAACAACTATAACATAACTACTTAACGTCTATTCCTTGAACCGGTCTTCACGATTTCACTGTTTGCTTGTTTGGTGCGTATTGCAGATGGTGTCGTCTTCAGCTAGATGCTCCTATTGCGGTTGCGGTCGGCGCAAAGAACTCTGCTACGAAACAAGTTGATCAGAAGCTGGTCTTCGTTGGAAATGAGAGCGGAAAGCTGTATGAGCTCAGGTAGAAGGAAGTTCATTTTTGCGTGCATGTATTGTAAAAATGCTACTGCTTAGTTTAGTATGTATTTCGCTATTTAGGTTATTTTTGCCATTGCAGGTCTTAGATAAAAAAAAAAACTGAATTCACGACATTTCCTAGTCGTAATAGTTTCAAACAGAAGCCTAGGCCATAAACTAAAAGTATTGGTAATAAAGTTGTTGGCAAAACCACTCTTAAATACAGATATTATAGAATTCTCCTTATTTTTACTGGGGTGCAGTAGGTTGCGGAAGACAGCATGTAGACATTCGCGGCGAGTTATCAGTCTGCGTTTTTCCTGTAAGTTGTAAGCACTTCGATACCATGCCTGATTAAGTCAAGGTCGCCTAAATGCAGCAGAGAAGTGGTTGTAGAATGTGTTTTGTGCAAGCTTGACAATGTATGTGTGCGTTTTTGGCTATATTAAGTATTAAATTCGTTCGCTTGCTTATACATGTGTGCATGTGAGCACAGACAGATCATTCGCAATGGGGTTAAGCCTCCGATGTTAATATTTGTCGAGACGAAAACATCTGCGCAGCAGCTTTATGAGCATTTGGCGTTGGATGGCCTCAGCGTGGATATGTTACATGCGGGAAGAACTGCCTCGGATCGCGATCGCATCATAGACAACTTCAGACTCGGCAAAGTTTTGGTGCTCATCTGCAGGTAGATGCCATCCAATTCGTGGCCGTATTTGTACTCGTAGATTTACTGTACAATAATATTTTCTTGTATCAGCAAGTCAGTATTTTTTTTTGATAAATATAAAAATAATACAACTTGTAGTAACAGACCCTGATACACTATGTATTCTCTGACTCTCTATGTTAGTACAACTGCCATTGCATGTGCCCGCCCTTCTTGAGTTTCATGGAATATGATTTCGATTTGATTTGTTCATACTTTATGTGATAAATGCATCGTCGTCGATGTTTGTACAAGTATTATCTCGCTAAGTGGTTTCGTTCTTTTTTCGGTTTCTCGTTATTTTTCCTTTCTTCAGTGAGCTTGCTGGTCGTGGCATCGACTTTAAAGGTGTCGACTTGGTAGTTAATTACGACTTCCCGCAGAGTGCGGCTGCATACATTCACCGTATTGGCCGAACAGGACGCGCAGGCTGCACCGGACGTGCCCTAACCTTTTTTACCGAGAATGACGCCCCCAAACTTCGCGAGATCGTTCAAGTAACATTTTAAGAATTGACACTATATTACAAAATAAATATTATCACATAGCACTGTTGTTAATTTATTGTCCAAGTATCGAGACGTCGAATGGTGCTTATTTATTTTTACTCAGTTATGTAGTTCAACATGTAATCTAATGCTCCCACATTTGATGCTTTGCCAAAAAGCTCGAATTGGAATTATCTATCACCTCGTGGTCAATTGACATGACAGTTACGACTCAGGATCTTGTATCGGAGTTTATTGTGGCACATCCGACTAAGCCTATGTTATGAACCATAGTGTCGTGTTAGATCACACTTTCACGTGTCGCTTTGGACACGATGCAATGGTATGCGAATGACACGATTGTAGGCAGAATATCCAACCCTTATTGTACAAGTTTACTTTAGTCTCTTCTTAAATATACCCTTATCCGTTAAAAAAATATAATTGATACGCAACACTAAATTATCTGTCTTTGTGTTCTGATATTTTGAAAAGCAGTATTATTATTGTTCCAATCTTTTCTGGTGAATGGTTATTAAACAGTGGAGCTTGAGCTATAACAGGCATATATATTTTGTCAAAATTTCTAGGTTGTGAGAAAGGCTGGCTGCGAGGTGCCTGAATACATGCTCAAACTCAATCCAAAACGGTTGAAGAACCTGGTGAAGACACGACGCGACAAAGTGCTTAAGAACAAAAACATGATTCTTGAAAAGGACGACACCAAACCTAACAAGAAGTCATTAGCCAACCGCAAAATTAAAAGACTTCAAACTAGTCCTAGAAAAACCCACACGAACAACGAATTTACAAAGGATTCTGATTCAGATTATTAAGTTGAATACAAAGCTTTAAAAAGATCTATTATAGATGGGAAACTGAAGGAGCAGAAGATTCGATTAAAGATACTTTTAAGCAAAAGTATTGTTTTGAAAAACGAAATGAAAAAGAAGAAAGTAAAAAGCGTTAATGCGAACGTCAGGGAGTTCCGAAGAACAGTGGCGCAATTACGATTCATCACTAGTTATGACATTTGCTTCTGTACATATTCATACGTCATAAATAAAAATCGAAAGCCGAATATATCGCTACAATTTTTTTCATTGCGTAAACATCGTAAGCATTTTTGTACCATGTAAAGTGAATGGTACAATTGTAACTTAAGTTCAGCTTTCCTTAGGATCTCATCACACTGCTGCATATCGCATTTAAAGAACCAGGTTTCTGCAAAATACCTCCGAGTCTTCCCGTCGGCATACAATTCAGCCACAGAAGCGATGGCCAATCGGGACCAACATTTTCAGTGCTTCGTTAACGAACACCACAAGTACGAATTATAGATACAGCTAACATGATGGTGAACCATAGGTACGATGAACAACATAAAATTCTCTCTTTTGTTAAACGACGCTTTTTTAGCTAACTTCTTTGAAAATGTGTATAGTTTTAATACATAACCATAAGCTATTTACAGTAAGATATGTGTGACCATGTAGAAATAATTTAGCACGAGTTCACTGTGCGCGTTAAGCGCTTAGACGGCCCTGCTTCAAATTAGGTTTAGTTCCATTTTAGTAGTTCTTACCAGAAGAGCAGAAATAAAACAGGAAAATATATTAGCGGGTCTGATTAATTCCGGCAGCTGGTTGGTACCTGGCTAAAAGTGCGATTTGAAGGAAATTAAGTTTACAGGGTCATCTAGCATACTTCCCTTTACAGTATTTATTTCTATGCATTGAGGGCTTCTGGCAGTCAAGTGTATACAACGGTGGTGGATTATAGAACGCCAAGCTTCACAACAACGTATATAAGAATAGCGTAGGATTTGCGCTGGAAGTGTATCTACGCCACTAGAACATCTAGGTATGTAAGTAGTGTTTTTAGCACATCCTTTGAAATATGGATCTGGATTGTATAAAAGGTTGGACTTTATTATATATTCCACACTGAACAGTAAAACATAATATGTTAGAAGAAGTTTAATGAAGGCATTATAAGGTGTAAGCAGTACGATGATCACTACTATATCAGAAGATAATCTGGAACGTTTTGACAGTGTCGGGTTGCTCTACTAAATTTAGCATTCTCGTACAACCCCATAAGACGGCGATCCGCACCGTGTGGACGCTGAAACCGATTAAAACTGACAATTGAAAAGTGAAGTGCTGCCTATGGCACAATCATTTGCAGTTATCTTATTATACTTTAAGCTTTTGAATTTTCTTTTCACGAAAAATAAGTGCGAGTGTAAATTTGGCTATGTTTAATACAAAGAAAAACACTTGGCCTCGACTGTTTGAATACCGAGCATTTCCCTCTCCCTTCTACACACCCTCCCTCAATATACCCGCCGTGCCAGGCAACATGCAGACAAAGGTGTGTTTTTAATGGGCGCCAGAACGCTAAACAACAATAAACAGAGTTTCGTCACATGTGCCTTCTTCGTTCGGAATTTTGTCTCTTGTTGTGAAAGTAACATAGATTTCGTAAGAATATATCATCGTATGTTCATTCCTCTCAGTTTACACTTAGCAAAACATTCCTTTCAACATTTCCTTGTAAAGTTGAGTAACTGTCAATGTGAGCAGCAGAGAAAATCAGGTTTAGCACACTAGTTCAGCATAATGTTAACACAAAAGGTATTCATACGCAAGACGAAACGGGGCAATATTCTCAAGATTGTCCGGGAGCATTATCTTCGCGAGGATATCGGCTGTGGCTCGGGAGCATGCCTTAAATGTGATAACAGCTATCCGAGGCCGCTGCAAAAGGACTTCAAAAGCGCAAGTGAGGTAGTCAAACACCCTCATTATGTGGTACCCGACACAAACATTGTCCTGCATCAGGTTAGTTGTCTGTTTTCGTATTAGAATATTTCCACGGAATAGAAACGGTTTACCATAGAAGAGGAGATTTATTTGTATATATGCACACATATTTTGTGTTCCCAATTTTTATTACTTGTTAAGGTTCCCGTATATCACTATTTATTAATACAACTGACTCGCCTTTAAGAAGAGTACAGAGATAATGCACTAAATAATTAGGCTTTGATTTTCACTAAAGAGACCGGCTGGCTATCGAATTTCGTTCCCTCCTTTTGCGCCATTACTTTTATTAATATGTTTGCAGTCAGTCTCTTTAATATACTCTATACGTACTGGTATTATATTTTTCGTCGTTGTCTGCTTGCAGATGGATGTTCTGAAGGACGAATCGTTCCGCAATGTGATCATTGCCCAAACGGTGATCCAGGAATTACGTCATCGTCACGCACCGGCGTACAACTCGGTCAGAGAAGTGATGGCCAATCAGGACCGACATTTTCATTGCTTCGTTAACGAACACCACAAGTACGAATTATAGATACAGCTAACATGATGGTATGATGGTAAACGATAGGTGCGATGAACAACATCAAAAGATCTCTTTTGTTAAATGACGCTTTTTTAGCTAACTTCTTTGAAAATGTGTATAGCTTTAATACATAACCATAAGCTATTTACAGTCGTAAGATATGTGTGGCCGTGTAGAAATAATTTAGCACAAGTTCACTGCGCGCGTTAAGCGTTCAGACGACCCTGCTTCAAATTAGGTTTAATTCCACTTCAGTTTAGCTATTATTATTTAGCTAACTTCTTTCAAAATGTGCTGAGTCTCAATACATAACCATAAGTTATTTACAGTCGTAAAACGTGTATGACCGAAATAATTGAATGTGAGCACAAGCTAAATATATCTAAAGTGCTTGTTCGATTGTCTTATTATTGTCTATGCATAGGGACACATACGTGGAACGACTGCCGGGTGAGTCTGTTAACGATAGAAATGATAGGGCTATCCGGCGCGTCGTCCACTTCCTTCAAAATCATTTGAAGGATCAAGGACTTGCAATTAAGGTACGACCACGAAATGGCACGATTTCTTCCGAGTGTTTAGGTTCCTTTAGTTTTTAAACCACCATTTTTTTAGACTGTCTATTGCCCAGTGTAACCTTAAACAACTGTCTGCAGAGAGCTTTGGGAAAGCCTTATGGAGGTTTGCTAGACGGCTGCTGAACGGCGACGAACGTCCTCACCGTAATTCATCACCGCATAATGCCTACATACGTCACATCTTTAGTAACACTTTGTAGCTTCCAACGGCTGATTAATGATATTCTGTTTGCAGTTAGTTATACCACAGAAATGCTACAATTTAACGGTTTTATCGTCATGGGATTTTTCTGCACATTTACTACAATTTCTCCCTTTTCTAATTGCAGGTCGTGCTAGCACTTTGTAGAAGTTAAGTGATGTTCATTCTTGTAATGTTTTGATTAATGTTTTATGTATGATACTTGATACTTTCGCCAGGTGGTTCTTCTTACTGACGACCGCGCTTGTCTGTCTCTAGCAAAAAAAGAAGGATTAACAGCCTTTACTCTCAAAGAGTATGTAGGAGGAATGGACAAGCCTGATTTACTTGACAAGATTGCCATCGGTCAAGACGGAGTTGGAGAGGTATAAAACTATATCTAGACATCACGACTAACTCTTCCAGTCTAATCGGAAACAAAGTCGCATAGACTATTCATATATACTGTGCATGCATATAAGTGAGCTTATAGTAAAAGCAAAATCAAATAATTAGTTTAGTCGATACTTTGCCATGTATGGAAAGACTGCGTTTGCTCTATCCAATGCCTCTATATACAATTTAGTTGTGGCTCATCTAGAAATCAACAAGTCAATAATAACCAAATTGGTTGTTTTTATTTTAGGGCGATCCTGTTTCTACGAAGAAATTTATGTATCCTGAACACTTAACGCCCTCTGCTCTGCAGTCCGGTATAAGAGATGGGCGTCTACGTTCGGGAAAGTTTATGGCATCTCGAGAGAATTATCTTGAAGGTTTCGTTTGCGTTGGAGCCTTCGAGAATGATGAGGATGCTGACAAAGTACTTGTTCAGGGCCTCATGAACCTCAACAGGTATACTGCCAACTGCAAATTGACACAAAGAAGTTGTACACATCTTGCAGATGAAATGGTTTTTTTCAATCGAGCTCGGTAAAATCTCACAGTTCACACCGTGCTTATTTAAATCAGCGTAGCCTATACAAATTTAAGTTTAATCGCTCATATTATTTATATAATTATTATGATTGTATAATTATTGTTGGTGCAGGGCCGTGCAGGATGACACTGTCGTGGTAGAACTACTGGCGGAATCAGACTGGGCAACGCCGTCATCTGTAGTTCTTGAAGACGAGGTTGAGGAGGCGGATAAGGTCGACGAGGAAGATGATGATGGCGATGAAGCCCGTAGAGAGAGAGTGCTCGAACGAGCTCTTAGAGAAAGCAAAACTGAAAAGGGGATCAAGAAGATGCCAACAGGGAAGGTTCGTAACTACCCCAATACGGAGCAGATCGCATTTAAAACAGTCTCTACAGGATGTGAGATATGTTTATCTTTGGAACATCAATACATGTTCTTTTTGAATTCTGGTCATTGTCTTTCTAGATCGTTGGAGTGTTGCGCCGCAAGTGGCGACCATACTGCGGCATCCTGGCTCCTAGCGCAATCAAGGAGGCTACCAAGCATCTGTTTGTGCCTGCGGAAAGGAAAATACCAAAGGTAGTAAAAAGAAGGATTTATTTCTATTTATACTGTCAAGACATCCAGGATTTGCCTTTTCTGAGGCAGTTAATTTTATTATTCGCGTACATGATGGTACCACGCTGACTCAGTTGCCGAAATGTTGGAGAGCATTTACAAGCAACGAAAAAGACAATCCATTAATTTTTTGTACATTACAGCAGTGGAACGGTGTCACCATGATACTAAGTGGTTGTTCCCTTGTTTTGCTTATAGATTCGTATTGAGACCCGCCAGGCTTCGACGCTGGCGGGGAAACGGATTGTTGTTGCCATCGACAGCTGGCCAAGACACTCGAGGTGAGCAGATCAAGGATAGCAATTTCAATAATTAAATGCAGTGGATTGTATATATATATATATATATATATATATA
>MNPL01003265.1:23956-39007 GCA_002081605.1 Tropilaelaps mercedesae
ACGGTTTATTCCTATATATTTAGCAATTTACTTTATATAGTACGTAGCGGTTTTGTTTACACATTAATATTTTGGTTGTTTACTAAACCTAATAATGCTGCCATTTTTAGGTACCCTCTTGGACACTACGTACGCACGTTAGGAGAAATCGGCGATAAGAAAACAGAAAATCAAGTTCTGCTGCTAGAACACGATATTCCACACCAACCATTCTCACAATCAGTGCTTAACTGCTTACCAAAAATGCCCTGGGTTGTCACGGCCGAGGTTAATCTTTTCAGATGAAACACTTATGAAAACATAGTCTGCAGTGTGCTCACGTATATACGCGTATAAAATTATTGTGTTCTTTACACGACAGAAATACATTCAATTTATTTTTATAGTTTTTTTATTTTTATTTATACAGTCGGTATTTACGTATACAGTGAATCACGTAGAACTGTTATCATCCTCGATGACCCGTAGTGGCCCACCTTGCTAGTGGTTGGCCACGTAGAAACAGTACTATTCTTATTATGTGTATAGTGTGTGGTGTCAAGTGTGTGGTCGCCCCGGTTCATTTTGACAGGACGAGGAAAAACGCGTCAACCTTCGTTCGGTTCCAATATGTTCTGTCGACCCTCCAGGGTGTACCGATATTGATGACGCTCTACACGCGCGCTACATGCCAAATGGTAACATCGAAGTTGGAGTGCATATTGCCGACGTATCTCACTTTATTCGGCCGGGCACCCCGATTGACCGCGAGGCCGCGGATAGATGCACGACAGTCTATCTCGTAGATCAGGTAGGTCTCGACGATGTGAGACGGAAGTAAGGCGGATGATTAACTACAGACAGAAAATGGAGTTCGCCGGGAGAATTTTGTGCGTTTTAACGCTCGAATAGCTAAAAAGTATTGCTCTAATCTGCTCATACTAGGTAGTCGTTCTTCTGGTATTTATTGTTTTTATTCTTTGTGTTGACAGCGCATCGATATGATACCTGACCTTTTGAGCTGTAATCTGTGCTCACTACGTTCGGGAGTGGATCGTTTTGCATTTTCAGCCATGTTCGAGATGACGTCCGACGCCAAAATAGTGTCCATTCGTTATCATAAAAGTATTATACGAAGCAAAGCCTCACTTACGTACGCCGAAGCACAGGCAATGATTGATGATAAGGCGCGTAACGACAGTGTTACACAAGGTTGGTTAAATTTAATCATTTTCTGTTTTTCGCATAGTGATAGTGTGCGCTGATTTTTTTCAACTTTGTCTTGAGCGAGATAGCTAATGTATAAAATATTCGTACTAATGAAAGCGCTATAGCGATTTCCTTTCGGTCGTTATCAAACCTTGTGTATTTAAACATATTCAAACACAAAACATTTAAGCATGTATTCGCGTTCCAACGAAATACATCATCTTTGCATAACATAGGTACAGTGAACATAAACGGCATTTATAGTTATTGAAACAATTTAGATCTATTCATCTAAAGATATTCTATCGACACGGCGCCACTTTTACCCCGTAAACGTTGCGAATATATATTTTTAGGCCTTCGGGTGCTGAACTCGTTAGCAAAGAAACTAAAGGCAGAACGAATGGCAAATGGAGCTTTAAATTTGGCGTCGAATGAGGCCCGTTTTCACCTGGACTCCGAAACACATGATCCCATAGACGTAGAAACGAAACAACAACTGTAAGTCAACGTTAAATTTACAACAACAAGTCAAATTTACACAAATTGGAAATACCTGTAGCCGTATCACAAGTATTCCTCTTTGCACCACTTGACAGTTATACATCTGCTTCGATCTTATAGTTACGTCTTACAGTTATAGCTAAGTTTAATCTTAAAGTTATAGTTATTCGTCGTCAGCAGCTAACGCAACGCAACGAATACGATATTTACCCTGCCAAGCATAGCCGCTGTTAACGTGCCAAAATACACGACTTTATTAAATCATATAATTCTTAGCTCTATTTTACAATACTGGAAGCTGAAAAGTTGGATTGTTGTCCTACTTCAATGTATACGCTCATTATGATAAAACTTTTCTCTTAGGGAAACCAACTCTATGGTCGAAGAGTTCATGTTGCTGGCTAACAAGTCGGTTGCGGAACGATTGTATCGCGAGTTGTCACAATGTGCCCTTCTCCGACGGCACCCGGTACCTCCGGTTGGTAATTTTGATCCTCTCGTGAGAGCTGCCGCCACCCGCGGTTTCACGATCAAGGTAAAAATAACCGATGGCCGACTTTTCCTATTGAATACACATATCCAGTGACCGTTACATAAGTGAGGACATTGTATTATAGACGTGTAGTAGTTCGTAGTATAAATGAACAAGGTAAGCAAATATTAAGCATTGATGACCTAAAACTGTCTAGAAATCCTGATTATAATTTTGAGTAGAGGCCGGTTAAGTGGGCTCCCCGGAGGAAGCCAATCTAACTGCCTCTCCTTATAACAGGCTGATAAGAAATATCCGACGCTTGCAGCGCCGGCTGTTTCCGACGCGATCTGATTTGAGCGTTTCATTGTATTTTTTGTTGCCCTCAGGTGACAAGTGGAAAGGAGCTGGCCGATTCATTGGACATTGCAGATGAACCTAATGATTCGTTCTTCAATACGATGTTGCGAATGGTAGCAACGAGATGTATGACTCAGGCTGTGTACTTCTGTTCGGGTACGATCGCTGAGAAGGAGTTTCTCCATTATGGACTAGCGCTACCATTTTACACCCACTTCACGTCACCTATCCGAAGGTAATGCTCGTGGTATGCGCATAGTGAGAATCGAACATAAGAAATACTATTAACCCGATATCTATCGCATAACCTGTGCAAAATAGTCCTATATTCGCGAAAAGAGTCACATTCTTAACGACTAGAACCTGCGACATAAATCCCAGTGATGAAATAACTAAAAGTATCGCCAGTGATGAATGTAGCAAGCCTAATCATGAATACATTCAGGTGCAATTCATAACCAGTTCATAGCTCTGTAGTCCGCTGAGTTTGAAGTGGCTGATCAGGTTACCAGCGAAGACAATTGCGATTCCCACACTTTTAGGAGCTGCATTTCCATTACTTTTATGTCAATGTAACGGATTACTGATATTTTGTTCTCGTTTTCATTAATTATTTGTCTACAGATACGCAGATCTAATTGTGCATCGTTTGTTGGCTGTAACTGTGGCAGCCGATGCAACTTATCCCGAACTACTCGACAAACATCGTGTACAGATGCTTTGCAATAACCTTAACTACCGACATAAAATGGCTCAGTACGCAGGACGAGCGTCTGTAGCGCTCTTCACACAGGTGATTTAGTTAAGTTGTAACATTTTCAATCTGCTTCTTTTTTAGTCTCAAAGCACATACGGTACACAAGGTGTAAGCCTTAACTATCCGTTCACTCAGGAAACGTAATGTGAAATAAAAGCTAAGTTTAATGGGTTTACAATCGTAGGGGACGTACACTGTAGTGGCAAAGTAAATGAGAAGTTAGTGCAGACCAAGATGAGAATTGTTCTCACTTATATATATGTATTCTAATACTGGTAAAACACTGGAGGTCATTATAACTTCGGTACTTGCATCTACTTGTATCTGATTACCAGAAACATCAAATTAGTATGAGTCGAACCTACTGAATGCTTGTCAAGGTAAAGTCTAACAAATTACTTAGAACAAAGGTCTATAAATTGCCCAGGTTAAGTAACTTAAATAAGTTCATTGTCCAGGAACAAAAATATGTTACACAGGAAAATCGTAGCTATATATATAACTCAAAAGAGTTCTCATCTACGTTGCTTAAGGATTCATTTCAGCGTTCTTACACTTCGTCACTGTTTTGGACTGTATTTAGATCTACTTCCGAGATAAGAGCATTGAGCAGGAGGGCTATATATTGTTTGTGCGCGAAAACGCACTTCAGATTCTCTTGCCAAAGTTCGGCATGGAGTGTACGCTCTACGTAAAAGATAAGCCAGGCTGCGCCCAACCAAGAGTCGCTGTGCGGTTTACGTACGATGAAGAACGTTGCACGCAGTCCGCTGAAGGTATTACTTTGCGTCAGTTTGATCGCGTCGTCGTGTGTGTCTCCCTCGACCGCAGCAATATCCAACATCAGAAAGTCGTCGTTGATTTGGTACAGCCATTCGTAAGTGCCCCTGTGCAACCTGCGTTTTTCTCGTCGCCTTAAGACAGAACGGATTCGGTGCAACAAAGATGCTTTTCCAGGCTCAAACTAATGTATTACCTTTTATAACCTAAATTATTTATTTACCTAAAGATGTCAGTTTTGCGTTTACCTATACCTAAAACTTCACAAAGATGTTAAAAAACGTCAGCAATTTACATATAACTGCAATAGGGTAGACGAAATGTCACGTTGCTGTTGACGACAGTTAAGCGAAATTGGTCTGCATCAAACGTTCTGCATTGTAACGTCTGTTTTTTGTCGCTTTAGATTCCAGGCTTTAGTGTAAAGAAACAGGAGAAGTCCATGGAGACGTGCGGAGATGAAGTCAGGAAGGGGCAAAAACCGGCCAAATCTGATTTAGGCCTTCCAGGATTGAAAAATAAAGCCGCAAAAAAAGGCGGCAGTAAGAAGAAATAGTTAGCAATCGTTCATCAGACAAAGTGAACTATTTATTTTACTATACTTGTGGACTTATATATATATATATATAATATATATATATATATAAGTACGTATATTGAACTAAAGATATATTACCGATGCTGTACCAATCATTACTGTAAATATATATCTCAGTATTGTTGTTTTTCCTGTCGTTTTTCAAGAGTAAGGTTCGCTAATGTAATTATTATTCGAAGAATAATAATAATTATTATTATAATATGCATCCTGATCTGCAGCATACATAAACCCCTTAGTTACTGTCAGTACAGTAAGACATCTCTAATCGAGTATATATAATTATCGAATGAAAGTCTCAATGTCCATATAAATATGTGCGGTGGAGCGGGTGTTTCTATTATTCAGGTGATTCTAGTGAGATTAATGTTTCGCAATCGGTTGTGACTCACAACTTTTTTATCAATTACTTCGACTGTGTGGACTTTTCTTTTGCGAATAGTGGCGTGACGTTATAACGTTTTGACTAGATGACTCACATCAATCCCGCTTTGGTGGCACAAAACCAAAGCAGGATCCTAGCAAAAGACGAATTACAGGGCGAAATATCCATTCTATTTGAGCGATTGCGGAAGTCTATTTAAATGGTGTTTAAGTGATTACAGATGAGAACACGAGTGATATGTTCCAATTTGAGTATAGTTTTGTAATAAATTGGGGTAAGCTATTGTGTGTATTTTTACTGTTTCAGTTAAGTGAAAAACACTATCTGTTGGATCTGTTGTTAGCACACATTCATATTCTAGATAGAATTGAGTCAGTGTCTTGGAAATTCTTGGCATAATTGAAAATAATATAATAGCGTAGTTTATTAAGGTCCTGTTAAAATTAACTCATATATGATACATAAATACGTTCGGGTAAAAGATTAAAAATAATAATAACATCAAGGGAAACACATTTTTTTAATTTGATTTTGGTTAAACTCTGCCTTGTAAAGCAATCGTAGAAAAGTAAATTAGTGTACCCCGAAGTGACTTAAATCCAAATTCACCTAAACCAACATTAGATGTCGCTCCGTTCACATAAACGAATTTCCGTGACTTTCGTCTATCCATCATTGTAAGGCCTAAAACGAGAAAATAAGGTACAGTTTCGCTCTATTTAGAGCGTATGTGCGCATGAGTAAAGCTTTTCCGTTCTGCCCGCCACTTAATTCAAATTTAGCCATTTCTCGTTGCCCCTTCAGCCGTATCGGGCCAGCTAAAAGCAATCATCGTTACCCTTTCTCTCTTTCTTTCTTTCTCGTTGCACATTAACATACTTGAGAACATCGTTTATCAAGAAAAAAACTACGCGTTGCTGCCGAACTGGCTTGATATATAAAGGGGTAAAGTGCTCAGTTGCATACAGACAATATCAACGAGAGCGTTTTTGACCTAACTGAGGTGCAGTGAATAACGCTATGGTGGTGTGATCTTCTTGCGTCGACTTGCAATGATCGAATAAACGTATCGAGGATTGGAGGGCGCAAGCCACACTCGGCCGGCCATTGAACATCTGCTTATCGACATTCGAACACTATCCTCTCTTCGTGCCGCTATTCACTGATGGATCAGGTGATACACCTGACACATGTTTTGCTTGACTGATATGACTGTATTTCAACAAGATTCAAAATTGTCGATAGGTTTGTCGGGGAACCGCCTTTAATGTAGCGAAATGCTACATATGTATACTAATCGAGCTACATATCTTAATATTAGTTTCATAGAGTCGACGTTTAGGTACAAATTAGTTGACAATACATCGTTTTCTGTTCGGTTGTGTCGAATGTAGTCGGACCCGCCAATATGCCTCACTCATGGCGAGAACCTGAAATTGATCCTCCTTTGGGTAGATCGTCTCACTTTACACCAGAAGATCTTCCGGATATACAGAAGTACTCCGACTTGTTATGCAAATTTCTACACGAATACCAGTGGCTAATCGACGCCTTTGTCCTCGACTTCTTTCTGAGAAAGCACTGGGAGTTGATACCTAAGGGGTGGAACTCCATGTTTGACAAAATTACCATCCCCCAAATTGCAGCTTTCCTCAAAGGGCAACCTCAATTTCCTAGGCAGGTGTCACCGTTGTCGTTCCTCTGTTTCGTCAGACTGTGCAAGGCACTACCAACCGGTCGCCATTCAGTGGTGCGCTCCTCGCAGGCTGAAATGGACAACTACGCCTTTGAAGATACTCGCTACCCTCTGACCACTGCCTTTAAGCGCCACATGAAAGGGAAGAAACGCCACGAGATTGGCCGGCTTGCCAAACTGGCGGCTGGTCTATTTAAATCGCAAGGCGCCACTGATGGGAATGGTGTGACGCACGTACTAGACGTTGGTGGCGGTCAGGGCCATTTATCGCGGCTTTTAAGTTTCGGCTATGGGCTGCATGTGGCCACGCTTGACGCGGAGGGGGCGCTGGTAGGCAAGGCGCAGGAGTTTGACGGCAAGGTGACAAGGGATTTAGGCCGGGCAAAATATCGTGAACGGCTGAGGCCCGGCGTTGTCAGGCAGGAGTTTCCACCACCTGTGCACCTCGAGAGGACCATAGGAGTGGCCACGGCCGCTGAGGACGTCGAGTTCGTTACGCGCACGGCATGGCAGGATCCGACTATCAAATTCGGACTTATCGGTCTTCATACATGCGGAGACTTGGGGCCCACCATGTTCCGTCTATTTCGCGAAAGTTCTCAGGTGAAGGCGCTTGTATCGGTTGGCTGTTGCTATCATAAGATACACCATTTGTTTCCCTTAAGCGAAGCGCTTCGCAGTGAACAGCTGAGCTACGAGGCCAAGGAGGTCGCATGTCACTCGATTGAAATCTACGTTACAAAGTTGCTCGAGGAGGATGCTACCAAAAGCCGTATACATGCGTTTCGTGCAGCCCTTGAAGTTCTGATCGACCGTCACAATCCGGAGCTAAAGCACACTGCTTTAGCGAACGTTAAGTACACGAGCGAGCTGACGTTCGATGAGTATGCGGCCAAGGCGCTGAAGAAGGTCAATCATAAGATTCCTGAGGAAGAATTCGGCTCACCGGAAATCGCGGCCTACCTAACTCAGTGGATGCATGTAGCGGCCTTTTTCGCTCTACGGTTATGCGTCGCTCCGGCTATTGAAAGTCTTCTACAGATGGATAGAATTATGTATCTGCTAGAGGCTGGCTTCAACGTAGACTATGTTCCGCTTTTTGAGCCAACTGTATCACCCAGGTGCCATGTAATTGCTTCAACCAAGTAGACCCCCTTTGCATTGCAGTCTGTACGTACTCTCATTAATATTAGGACAATTGTCGTAACAAATTTATCGTCGCAGCGATACTGACATATTTGTGGTAAACAGTTCGGAAGGTTAACTTCTAGGTTAACGGCTTAGAAAGGAGATAATATAATTCGTTCCAGGCAGAATGACTAGCGAGATTAGCAAGTAAGTTATGTTAGTGTGGTCGATTATTATACCAGTATTTCGTACCTGTGCCTAAAGTGCGCATTTAAAAATTTTACGTTTTAGTAGAACATTATGAAATAGCAACGGGGGACCAAACGCACCTTTGAAGATATGAACTAAGATATATGTTCGTGTTAGGCGGTTTGTACGTTTTCTTCACAATGTTTAATAATTATTGGTTAATTGTCAAGAAAGTCTATCGCTACCTTGTTTTGCGATTAATATACATCAAGCGAAACATAAAAATAAATATAGAGTTTTCACTGCTGAAGTTTCGCTGTGTTGTTCTTGTTTGGTGCTGTTCTCTTTTTCGTTCGGCGATTTTTGTCCGGGCCTCCCGGTATCTGGTATAACTGGACTGTTCGTGGCTTCGCTAGACGTCAGAGCAGAGAGCACGACTTGCTGCACTCGTCGAGGATCTGACCACGACCGGTCGGCGACAGTTGGACCAGACTAGCCTTAAAGAGCTCAAGAAAATCGTTCGGTGGGTTCCTCTGACACTAATTCGGCGCAAGTATTCCATTTTAACAGACTCATATCTTCAGTTTGAGGCTTGACTAAACAATGTTGCTAGACGAACACTGTCTAGACGAATAGTAATCAAATACGTTATTTTTATCGAAATATTTATAGACTGCCTATAGAGAACTTGCGATGCGAACGCTTTTAACTGGCTTCTGAAGCAGCTGCCCCGTGACCTATACAGAAACTGGGAGTTTGACGATGAACGAATATAGACACATTTTAAATTGTTGCCAGGTTAAACATGCATTTATATGGGAATCATGTCAAGCAGGAGTTCGGATAGTCATGTGCGGCACGTCTTTTACTTGCTAACCACCCAACTGGAGAAGGATCATGCCGAGGTCCGGCTGTCGGCCGTTCAGGTGATCGACCAGCTTTTCAGAAGATCGCATCTGTTCCGGACGCTTCTGCTTGATAAGTTTCAGGTACGGGAAATTACTAACGTCCGACATACGTTGCGTTTAAAACGACCATATACCTGTAATGTTGTCTACCTTATTCATGCTATCAATGTCTCATTGTTATTTATGCCTGTCTTGTGGGTGGCATTTGTACAAATTTGTAGACATTTCTGGAACAAACCGTTGAGACGGACCCAGACAATCCCCTTCCACCTCCAAAAACTGCCTCGAAGGAGCTCAAGATGACAACGCTTCGTTTGGTTAAGGAATGGCATCGTGAGTTTGAAAGTGGCTACAAAAGCCTCAGCCTTGCACTACATTTTCTGGAGACGTGTAAACGCGTTGAGTGGAACGCTTCTCAACAACCAATTGAGAATTTAGCGGCCGGTCACGCTGACAATGCAAATAAGCGTTACCGAGAAAATATACAGGTAAATACACTGTATATACAAATCGCGTTATGCAATACTGGGAGTTAAAATAGTTTTGTTTTTTAGCAACGATATGTTTGCGGTCATAGTATTTTCTTTCGCCTTTTTCAATCCTCCCTAAGATCGCACTTCTTAGTGAAGGTATTTTGAAACATAAATTAAAACGTTAGACCACACGGTAATAACTTGACATGATTTTTCGGTACCACAGGCTGAGCGAGCGCGAATGTTGTGTGTAGAGCTTGACAACCAGAAAGATGTCATAGAGGGAAACGTTACGGAACTTGAAAACTGCATTCAGCTTCTGATTCCATCAGTTGACGACCCCTTTAAGGTTTGTGCAACTGCATATGCCTTTGAATGAGCGCATTCTGCTATCTTATAATTTGTATTATGTACTCCTTGCTAACCGCTACCCGCTAGATCCCCGCTGATAAATTACCATCTCCTCCTATCCCAACTAAACTGTTCTTCATTGTTCAATATAGATTATTAGTACGTTAATGTTTACGGATTGAACCTGAGAAATTAATACTACTCTTAAAAACAATATACAAAGCTAAACACCTGAGTATCCGTTTTCAGGTTTTTGCCTCTCAGACATGCCCAAGCAACCCGGGGCCAAGTAATCGGGAGTCTAGCCGGTCGGAAAAATTACGCTTAACAGGTATTCCAGCGGATTTCAACATGAGTATCAAGGTAGATCATACCGTGCGAATCATGGAGGGCCCGGATAATACGGATATCGTCGCCAGTATTAGAGAGTTCAGCCAGCTGTTAAGGGATAAGCATCTACCTCTTGTCCACAAATGGTTGAAGGTAATGAATGACAGTCATCTTGACCGCATCATTTTTAGTATTCTGACTAAATATGCTGACGCATCTTTAAGGTTCCGACAAGGTCTTCCGCATGTCGTGTCCAGCTAATAGTGAACTCGTTATTTACGAAATATTCGTAGTCGGTTGCAGAATAAAATCTAAAAAAATCAAACATGATAAACCCTTAGAGCTAGTGTATTATGCGGATGATCATCAGGTGAAATTTCTTCTTTTTGATAATGAAATACTCATATTTGATGAAAGTAGTGCAATCCATTTCCGTACGCTGTATGGTTTACCGAAGAGTACATTTTGTGAGAGAAAATTTTTCTTTGCTAGATTTAGACTCGTATATTCTAACACCTAGTTCAGACAGTGTATTTTTAAGCACACGTGTTACGTTTATTAAGCTAATTCGGTTAAAAAGGTCGATTCGTACGCATTTACTGCTAGTAAATTGTAGTCAACATTGACAATCACAGATCTTCTGACAATATATAGTACACTTGTTAATTACTGCTTAGTCGATAAGGTGAAGGACGCCTCAAGTAGATTACGCATGCATAATATTAAAGTGGATCAATGCCACCTGTCGTTAAATGTCTCGAAGATATATTTCCATTTATGATATAGACTATAATGGAATATTTCCGTTCACAGTATGCATCTACGTAATTTTACTGCACGACATTTTTCATGGTTTGAAGGAAATGACAGAGGCATTTCCCTTGTACAAAATAACCATAACATCAACGCTACTACTAAAATAGGCGCCTAGGCATACAAATATAAGTGTTATGAAATAGACAGACAAATGGTTGTAGTGAGCCTACATCAACCTCAGGTATCAAAATACCAAATACCTAGAAAATGTCTTCACTTTATTATAACAAAATGATATAATTTGATTAATGTGCATTTTGCTACTTATAATGATACGACAAAATCGCTTTTTTACTATATGTGTTGTTGTTGCGACTATTATTATTACTAATATTGTTATTAATATTATTATTATTATTATTGACGACGTTTTTCTCGTCGGATGTAAGTCGTTTCATTATATTGTTTCAACTGGGCAGTGACGAAAAGTCAGCTCGAAATGATCTCTGATCTATAGCGTACTTGTTGTCCGCTTGACATTCGTAGTTGCCTGAATCCATTTGGCGAGCAGGATCGATCTCAAGCTTGGACTTGATCCGATTTTCTTGTTGTTGCCATTCTGAGATCTGGAACGTGGACTTTAGGAAGACCATTGTTAATAGTACTGCAGCACGCCATTGTGTTTTGCGCCTGAAACGGGAGCCGCCCGCTTATAACGCGCACCCATTTGGGTATTTTGCAGTGGAATGAGGGAGTATTGAAAGAAACCGCGTGAGCCCTTAATTCGACAGAGACGCCGCAGACACGCCGTTATCGGCTAATGCACTCCGCTCCGCTGTAACAGCTATGGGCCTCTAAAGCAGCAAGTATCTTCTTCGAGGAAATACGGCAACATCACCCATTTGATGTAGCTACTTCTTTGCAAAAATACAGCTTTTTATTGTAAAGTACTTGTGTGAGCCGAAGGGTTTTGCACAAATTTTCCACTCTCTGTTGGCTCAGGAAAAATCTATGTATGATGCACGTATGTGAAAATAACCCGGTTATAGTTTTAAGAATAGTACATAAGTTTTGCTAAATCTCATTAACACGCTTTTGGGATTATTCCAATGAACTGCCTTACACTGTCATTGCAATCTAATGTGCACATGATTTCATATATGTGTCAGTTTACCTGCGAATATGGATGAGCTTGGAGTTCAACACCGTCTTTGAACCAGGTAATTTTTGGTCGCGGTAGACCCTTGGCTACGCAGACAAACACAATCTTGTGACCAAGGAAGAATTCATAATCGAAGTGAGATGCCTTTTCGATAACTGCTCCCTGTTGATATGGCAAGTCATGATTCATTTGATTGATTCGAATAAAAATGATGTGACGTATAATAACTCCAATCCCAACAGTAACACTCAAATTAATACTGGCATACACAAAGTGTAGCGGTGAGCTTCTCTCTCCAGACTAGGGCTGAACAGGGAGGCTTGCTTGACTAGACAACAAAAAAGTGTGCAACAATCGTTAGCCCACAAAAATGTGGTACTATGTGATCTAACAAAGAGCCGGTGTTCGAACATTTGTCATTACTTCAATAAAGCAGGTTAGATCTTACGTTGGGGTTGTCGTAGTAATCCTTTCTCTTGGTATTTTGAAAGAAGATAAATCTCGAACTGCCAGAACCTTTTCGGGAACGACCTCTGCCTCGTCCCTTGGCGTTTTCTGCCACTTGAATCGCTGCCAGTAATATCAGTCCAACCATTATTAAGTCGCGAATCGGGCGCATCGTTGCACATCTACGAGTATGTGGTCACCATTCAGGTAAGCTGTTTACACCCGTGCGCTTTTCGAAAAAAATTCTGAGCTATTGCGCTAATTTACATTGATATAAGCTTTAGTCGGCCGAAGCCCTTGGTATGATTATAAGAAACGATAAGATAAGGCAGACTGCACTCCACTTAGGTGCGTGCTTGTCCCTATTGTCGACTGGTTGTACGCCCAACCACGGTGTGGGATGTTCCATACGCGAGTCGTTACTGTTGGGAGAGCGTATGATGCATCGGCTATGGTCGAGTGTGCTTTGATCAACGTTCTGGCAAGCAGGCACTGGGGTAAACAGCTTTATTTGTGGATCCGCCTGGGTCTCAGTTGCCGATAATGGTTAGATACGCCGTAGCGTCTACTTACCTTCCATTGAGATGGCACACTCAACTGTGGTATAACACTAGCTGTCACAGGCAAGATCGGGTCAGAGGCCTCCGGTGTGACACAGTACGTGCTGTCCTTGAGTTACCATCATGAGGTGATGGGGTTACTAAATGTCTCTCCAGTCGTTGGCAACGTATCTTAAGGGCCACAGGGACGTCACAACATATGAACTCACCCATTGGCTGAATATGTCCCGAGCGAGTGGTTCGATTAGAGATGGATAGAGCAAAAAATCAATGAAAGAAAACAATGCTCTTAGATATACACATATCGACCACCGAAAACACTGCTATCTTATACTAAAATTTCTATGTAGTTAAGGAATTATACAACGCATTCGAGGTGTAAAGCTTAAAGTAAGCGATGTAAGATTGGTCGATATGTACAACAAAATTTCAAATTAATTTATTCTTGAATAGACGAGCGTTCCTAAATAAAACCAATTAGATTCGCAAAATATTTTTTCATTTATCAAAAAAAATATATATATATATTATGCGGCATTGCTTACATGGGGCAATTTTGCTCTGTCAACGCAGATAAAACAAAAGTCTTATCAACAAGCGTTCAAGTGAAAAACAATTTGTAGCACCCTTTTTCCTACTTGTTACATAGCGCCAAGTGGTATACATTGCATTATTTGCTTTTTTATAGACGCTCAGCAAGCTCCACGGTGCATCGACCAGCCACATAAAGTATCTGATTGATCTGAAAGAAAAGATGGAGCGCTTGGAAAGGAAGTTAGGAGAGCTTAAAATTGAAACGCCGGTTCTCACAACAGGACAAGGTGGGAATTCGTCCGACGAGGAAGACGATTTCGAAGAGGTTGAGCAGAAGGACATCGAGGCACTCATTCCATTACACTCAAGAGCTGAATACGGTGAGAAATAATGGCCAATCGCCGTTCATTGTTCACGTTGGCACGCACTGTCACATCATTAACAATATACGCAATCGCTAGTGCATTTTTAGGTTCGCCTTCATCAAGAACAGCTATTTTAAAGTTAATGCAATAGTTACATGTATTTGATATTGAAATAGTCAATGCATTCTTTTGTCGGGAGAAAATAACTTTCTTTTGTGTAATCCTTGATTGAAACATTTGGAAGCGTCAGGAACATTTGCTTTTACTACGAGGGCCCGATGACCTTCGAGAACAATATCTCTCGTAACATGTTAGGCCTTCGAATTGCAAAGGCAGCAACAATTCGTTCTATTTGTCTATTAATTGAAGCATTCGCATGGCTTTAACAGGTCTTGAGCCACTTCCGAAGAAGCCCCTCCTAAGGGCGAAAAGGAATGTCCTTGATGAAACAACAGATCCAACATCACGGGCGGCCCAGTACAAGAAAATAGTTGAAAGATATTCTCAACAGGCAAAACGAAAACGCGCGAACGAGCCTAGTTTACTAAACAACAAACCGGCTCGTCATGCTGGTAAACTTAAAACAAATTCCAATCAAACGAAGCCGTCCTCGTCTGTGAGCAGAACCGATCAGAAGTGTATCGAGCAATGTTTTGTGGATTTCAAGGATAATGAGCCGAAACCAGGATGTTCGAAGGAATCGCAACCAGCGGTGGCTACAGATGACACTGGCGCTAGCGACCAAGATCGTAAAAGTCAGTTACTTAAAAAGGCCCCTAGAGTGAATTTCGACATAGATCTTATCCATTGGGAGGATGAAAAACTCGAGACTGCTGTCCAGGTTTGTTTCAAACCTATCCGAATTGTTCACACCTAGGTCTTACGATTATTCGAGGTGCAATCATGTCATTGATACAGTTTCACGACCTATCAGAATGTGTGTCGGATGTTTGACGCGAACGTACTTGACGATCGAAAGGACCAGCAGTCAAACAACGAACGCACTTGCATATACAATTTATAGGTAATTCCGTTCGAGTCGCACAACGGTTTTCACAAGCCTCGCGACGATGACCACATTAGTGATGCTCAACGTATGGCGGGCAAA
>MNPL01003265.1:39591-62199 GCA_002081605.1 Tropilaelaps mercedesae
AAAGAAAGATAGATTTTAGTGGAACGTTCGAGCCTGTCCGATGGAGTTGTAGGGCGCCGCTGCCGTCAGGTAGACTGTGTCCTCGTCAAGATCGCTATAAGGTGTGCAAATAACGGTTTGTTCACTAGTAAACGACGTACTCACTGATAAGACATTTGCCCAGAGGTTGTTAGGCTAGAAAAAATTGCAGCAAAGTTTCAGAAGAAAACTACGATAAATATGCCATACATGGAAAATACGTTATTTGATGTCGTTGATTTGCGATTCTGGATTTCATCTCTTTGGTGATGGTATATTGCATTTCTCTGTACGGGTAGAACAGTAACGATACAAATTTATTTTTCGTGCTGATCTTGCTAAGAATGTAGGAAAGCGTTGTAAACCGATTGCCCGTGGCAGTTATTTGTATTATAATTGTCTTGCATGCTTGTGCAGTGTCCATTTCATGGAAAAATTATCGCCCGTGATGAACGCGGTAAACCGACCGATGAAACAAGTGAAGTTGACGATCCATCGACAGCGTTAGGAGGACATTTGCACTGGCAAGACCCCGAGTTACTGCGAGATATTGAAGCACAAATAGGTATCGACCTACGAATGCCACAAAAGGGACGACCTGGCAAGAAAAAGGTAAACGTGCCTCTAAACTATACAAGATATACTATACTTCAAGTAACAACTAGTATACAATAACTTCGTACATCTTATTATTTCGGAAGCATTCTATAGCTAGTCAATTCAGTTCGTTTGAACTTATTTTTTCTGTGTTTTTTAATTTACAGAAGGAAAATGGTCTTACTGATCTGAAAAAAGAGCAGGATACAATCCGTCGAAGATTAGAAAAGAAAGTCTTTAACAAGTGAGTCATAATTTTTAATATCCTGTTAGTGTTAGGAATCGGAGACGTATCTTATTTATACCGCTGACTGGCATTGTTTCGCTAGTTTTTAGTGTTATCAATGGTTTATCTTGGAAGAAAATTTTTTAGAAATAGCATATGAGATATTAAACATAACCCATTAGTGCCATCTTGATAAATATAATTGTCCTTTTCTTTTGCTTATAGATCATCAGTTATGCGTGTTGCGGCTGCGCTCGACGCGCTCGACAGTCGAAAATACGACGACAAGTTTGGTGACCAGTGGAACTACTCATAAAGACCCGACTCTTCGCCAAGCTTTCACCCATGTTCACACACCTAATGTTCTTTGTGGAAGTTTTGACAGTTGAAAATATCAACCTCGCCTTCCCATTTTTATTGGCTGCCCATGAGCTATGTACATACATTTATTACGATCACGAACGGCACCGACCTACGCACACGCTCTAAAGGATATTTGTATGTATCGGCCTACTATTTTACATCCTGACTCAAATACGTAATCTAATACCAAATATAAATTAGAATAAATGGTACTTACCATGAATATCGTGCTTTTATTGCTAACTGGCTAGCATCGACTCCCCTGTTATGGCAATCTGCTTTGTGGTCCGACAAAGATAAGTACCGGTTAGTCCTCATCAACACTGTCACCTTCTAACTTTTTTTTTACTATTCGAAGATCGAGATTGTTGAAAGCTACGGGACACTTTTGTAACACGCGGATATTAACTATTAGGCCTCCCCGGTTTTGGTTTTCCAGATGAATTTATCACTAAAGTAATTCGTTACTCCGTTAATCATAGTACTGAGGCCACAATGGTGTTATATTATGATTGGATTTTCCTGTGGTGCAAATATTCGTATGCTACTTGGGTTAATATAGCAAACAAAATATTTCTTGGAATTAAGAGATAGACAGACCAGGTGAAGGAAACAATAGGCACAACAGTCGTACAATATATTTCAAAATAATCCTTTACTCCATCTGTTTTCTATTTCTAAGTCTTTCTAATTATTTCGAAATACATTTGAGCGTATTACTGGTAATGTCTACAAAAAATCTTCAAAAATTTGTAGTCATATTTTTTGCGGCCATGGCCTTATAATATCCGCCCCTGCATTTACCTTTTCCAAACTGGAAACCATGGAAACCAGTTTGAGGATGGCGCAATTTATCATGGTGTCGTATTCACAGACGAATAACTTAAGAATCAGCAATTTTAGTTTGCATTATATTTTCACCCTGTTTATAGGTGTAAATAATATTATATTGCATATGTTAGCCCAATACAAGTAATTTACACTAGCTAAAAACTATAAAAAACTTTAGTAATTAGTATACGCAAAGAAGTTTAAATGAACACCGTCGCTGTATACCTCTGTCTCGAGTTAGACTTCAGCGTAGAGATGTACGCTCATATTGCCTGGCGTTGCAACTGTGCTTGCAGCCAGATGTATTTCTAAGGTGCTTATCAAAGCTGTGTTCACGATAAAAGCGTCTGCCAATCATGATTCTATCTATCCCGAATTTTAAGATGTGACGAAAACTATGCTTTAGTAGTGTGGAAACGTCCCGCCTATCAATCGATGTTACAATACTGTCACATTTATAGGCAGTAAAATCAAAATAAGAATTAAAGGTGTCTATTTCATTGAAAAGAAAAGCGCGTATAATTAAAATTTTTTTTAAAGAACGTCATAAATTGCGATTCAGTATTTACCTTGACATGAGCGCCTTTTGGTCCGAGGGATAATGTCTACAAAAGCTCAGATGAGGCAAAAAGCGCAAATCATTTTGCAAAATATAATAGATACATGTCACACAAGCAAAGGTCATGCTGCAGGAAAATAGTTAGTTCACGCAAAGTATATAATGTTGGTAATATTATAATGCTAGGCAACATGAGCATAAACAACTTCACACTTTCGGTGAAGTTGTTCATAAACTCATTTCTCATTCATGCGCTCTCCCGATAGCCCGAAGCAAAGCGTCGTCACGCTTTCCATGCGGCAGACGATGCCATTCGCTTGATGTCAAAGAATCCGATTAGCACATATATAATCGATCAGGGTAGAGAACGTACACCAAAAGCATTCGACAACTTCCTTGATCAGCTCCGTCAATCATCCAGCGCAAAAATCAAATAACACATTTCCACCACTACTGTTGTCATATATTATGCTAAAGCGATTACCAATAATAGTTTTATCATTTTGTCGTTTCTATTAATGCTTGTCATTTTCTAATTCAGCATAGCATAACCTTAATTAATAATCGATAACACAGATGTGACGCCACCGGTTGAAATGTAAGTAGTGAATATAGGATCGATCAGTGGTATAAAGGAGTTAGAGACCGATCGATACAGCTAGTACGGTAAGAGTGACGGTTATGGCCTTGGGTATGCAATGTTTTCATATAGGTAATTTTGTTACAACCGCTGCATCAACAGTCTTCATGCCGAATTGTGTACGGGTCTACGGGTTGAACAATTCAGCACGATATCATATTCGCGTGATAGCAGTTGATGACGATGGCATGTCCGACTTAGGAGAGACAGTTGCGGTCAGAAGCAACAGAGCGATCCAACGCTGGCCCGGCTTGAGGTGAGCGTATCGAGGTAGGCGACCCACTTGAACGCAAACGTATTTGGTCTGTTCCCCTTCTGCAAGGCCATGAAGGGGCCATGTCTCGCACGGATTCCACACCACTGAAAAAAGCATGATAGGCACAGGAAGTCGAACATATAACAGAATAAAGTGCAAAAAACACAATTCAACTGTGGTCTTTTCATACCTGCTACTACTAAACCTATGCAAGCCCCTCCATATCCTTAGTGTGATTATTTAAGTATGTAATTACTAGGTCAAGGCTGTCCCCCATAATTGACTGTAGCAGAGATCCAGCAATAGGCTATGATAATAATTGCAGTTTCATCCATGCTTCTCTACTTCAAAATATTATACAGAATGTCCAATAACGTGACGCAAAACTATGGGTTTTCATTATTACCTAGACTAATTCAATTTACGCAAATAATAAGACAGTACTATAATTTTTTGTGAAAAAGCGCGCAAGTTTTTCCCATATATGGCTAAATTGCCGCCGTTTAAATCGACTCTATCCGCGTTCACTGATTTTAACTGGAATTTAACTACAAATTGTTTTCTCATAATGCAAAAATTGGCAGGTCAATGCATGTCATAGAAAAAAAGAAAAATGATAACCCATTGACGGGTGATTTATTTTTAGCCCACTACAGCTCTCGATCCAAAAATTGCCATGTGATACTATGTCTCTCTATCAGACCGAATATGCTTAATCGTCTGTCAACAATGATTTAAGCCCGCATGCAAATGAAGCGAAACGTCGTATTGTTAAGTTTTTCCGTAAGCTAACTTAGGATTGTCTGCAGGCATACGTGTACATCGGAAGAAGAAACTACGACCGCAAAGCGTCTGAAGCGTAACTTTAAAACAAGAGTTGCATCAAACGCCAAAACACCAGCCGGTTTCCGTAAAAACTTAATCTCATGTAATTGTCGGAAGGAGCTGTTCCGCGCCGTAGTATTATAAAGGAAAAGTCCACCGATCCGAGGATTAATGTTTTTAAATCAGAGGCGCTTTTCTGTAAGCACTATCCACATTACATTGGAGATAGCTGAAACTGAGTAGACATTTTTCGGAAACTAACGAGCGCACCAATCGGTAAATTAGGGATAATTTATTGTTCCATAGTCATTCTTGTTTCTGACTTAGTTAAGACATATAGAGAAAGCAAATTCTTTCTGCGCAAATCGCATATAAAATAGCGATTTCCATGATTGACCTATTGCTTGCCCATATGATTCCATCAACATTTGCCTCCAGTGCAATACGTAATATAATACGAAGCCGGTGCGTTGAATATTGTTGATACGGATTTTCGAATAGCATCACGAACACCACGGCTACTATCATTGATATCGAGGATGACACAGAAAATTTTCTACCGACTATTTCTGTATGCTCGATTCTTGCTGCTTCTGCAATCGGGCGGCATCAGCCAATTACAGACTTGATGGATGGTTGAACATTTTTTTTCATTGGAGCTAAATGTAGGCCAACTTGTAATCGAAATTTCGTGTCTGAGTTAGTTGAATTCATTTTCTGTGCAACTCCCGCTTTGTTATTATTTTTATTGCACTTATTATTATTATTATTATTATTATTATTATTATTATTATTATTATTATTATTAAACGGTATCGATCCATGATACTAATACAATACCTAATAAAATTATAAAAGCAATGTTCTTGAACATAACTAACGAAATTCTGCTGCCTTTATAAAGTAAACATAGCTGTCCTCGAACGCTGCCACATCGCCGTTGTACAGTTTGGGTGAGTGAAGGATGTTTGTAATAAAACTACGTTTAATAGCTCATGAATTACGAAGTTTCGGTTGAATCTGCCAATTAATTTTAATGTATCGTCAAGTTTCTTTACTAAAGTAAAACTCGGGCATATTTACCAGTATCACGTATTGTTGAACTCCTGAGTGCTACAATCACCTTTTCATCATCGTCAAGTATTAGCTTGAGGTTAGCGTTCATGTAGACACTGCAATGACATTCAAATGGCATGTCAAAAGTATTAGGCTGACATCTGGTAAAATTTTTAACCATTTATTTGCCTTGAACTTGCTAACTTCCTCTATGCATGGTTACTAAATTACCACAATCGTAATGAAAACGGGTCTTCTAACGGCTCTTCTTGCCACAGAGGAAATCCTCCACCACATACGAAAACAAAGAAAGAAACTTCTTGCCGGCTTATGAGAAACAGGAATCTTACTTTTCTACGCTAAAAAAGTTTCCCCAAGCTTTTCTCAAGGTTTATAGCATTGAGTATATTTATGAAACAGCTGCACTGTAATATAGTCTCTGGATGTGTAAGCCCTCTTAATCCAGGTGCTTGCTAACCTCTAGGATCGTGCTACGTAACGCCCGTGCGAAGTGACTCTAACTTCTTATTTTATTCCACATGTGGTCATGAGGGTCCTAAAGAACGATATCTTAGAATAACGTGTATCACTAAAGTATAGCCGACACGCTCAGCCCCTATTCACTTACTCGCTGTGGTCTTGCGTAATGGCCGCACTTCGATCTCGACTAACAATAAGGAGTCAAAGCACGTCAATTTAGTTTGATATATCTATTTAGTCGTGCAGTATCTAATTCGTGCCGAGCCACCGTAAATCATTGACCGTGCCATTGATCTCCAGGGCTGTATTAGGCTACTGCCCGCATCTGTTATTTGGGCCAAGGCTCACGTCGTTGATGCTGAAAGATCAACTACTTACGACATGCCAATTAATTATGGTTAAAAATCGCGTAAGTGTCGGACAAAAAGCACATTTCTAAACTCACTTATATCCTTGGCAATTAATCGAAGACTATTTTTACCGATAAGTTTTGGTCAAGCTTTCTATCATGATGACACAGCAAGTGACTTTGCGTTGAGCAATAGGTGGCTTAGACCAGTTCACGTTAAAAGAAGTTCGAGTAAGAGAAGACACCCTACAGTAAAATACGAAAACAATATATATACTTGTTTAGTTTCTGGCTGAATCCGTTGCGGCATTCAAAGTGAGTGGATGTTATTACTGATAAGGTGATAGCACAAACATTCATTTATCAACGCTAGTGGAGTAACTATTTGCCTTAGAAGTTTACAACGGCACATAAAAACGAGACAGGGAATCTAAAAATTAAAACGTACACAGCTAACGAATAAAGTATACCAGATGATAAGCTCAGCTTTATTTTTAATCCAAGCCCTTCGTTGGCTGACGAAGATAAATGCACTATTGTTTCGATGGATTTAACTGGATATGGCACTTTTGTGTGCATAAACACATTAAAGTTGAAAGCATATCTAAAAATGAAATACTCATAAAATGCAATGCTGTGTTTACGAATACATTAACAGATATACAGTATAAGTTGAAAAAAAGCTAAACCACTATAAGATGAAGGCAAAATTTGTATAAGGAATTATATGGGCGCGTCCCTTTCGGGTATCGCTTATCGTCGATAGCATCGTATAGTGGTACTGTAATTCATACATTAGTTCACGTGTACTATTATTTTTATTGCTCACAAATGTCTAGGTATGGTGTACATTTATATTAATACATTTTCAAAATAAATAAACAGATCTTCAACTGCCAAAGATCAAGACGTTTTATCTTTTTCCTGCCATTGGCACCTACACCATCCACACTATTTTTATCACATACACCATCATCATAAATTTGTATTTAATTTACATACCCGTAGAGATCCCTATTATATCATGGGTGCAGCACTATGTATATTTGCCAATATTTTTTCATTTGGCTTCTCCTGCAAACCCAAATACTCTTAATTGCTCTTCCGTGAATGTCGTTGTTATAATCAGTATTCTGATGGCTGATCCATCTTTTCTTATTGCCCCTTCCGCCTTTTCACCTCCTATCGGCCTTTGTTATTCCCATCTCCCTCTTTCCCTCAATTTTACTTCCCGTTCGCTCTTTTCCTGTTTTCTGTGTCGTTGACCTCTCTCGCGAGTTACCCGATAGACAGCAGAACAATCGCTATGTTCTCAGCATGTTTTCCACTTTTCGATACGAATAAAGGAGAAAAGGCCACAATTGACAGAGAATAAGAAATTGATGGCAGCAACTTTGAATGAAGACTCTGATGATGGTTGTTATGCCAGTAGTGATTATTGTGATGACAATGATGGTATTGGAGGTCAATTTTAGGGTCAGACATTTATGTAGCTCTTATTGTGTCAAAGTAAGTGGAAGCGCTAAGTTAAGCGGGAACAGTGTTCCGGTTGGATTCATACAAATTATGGTCCATTACAGACGGCGCCGTATTCTATAAAGGTCCGCATTTCAATGCTAACGTCAATGAAAAAGAGAAGGGTTGCATGCCAGCTTTTTTCTTGAGAAATGATGAGAGAAGTGATATGTAGATATACATCTATTTGTTTTTCTGTGTGGAGCATTTCATTTGTACTTGATATGTAAGTCAACTAGTGGAATTTTTGTAAACTGACTACCACTTACAACCAGGACGAACAATAAAATATGGTTCTTATTCAATATGAACGCAAATTAAAAGCTAGTTTGCAGCATCATTGTGTTGGTAGTATTCATTTTAACCATAAATACTGATACTACGCTATTAAATTATAATCAGTTGCCAGCGATAGTTTATCGCAATAAATAATTTTACCATAGCGCTATACCGCTAGCATTCAGCTATGACGATAACAACTTGCCCAATACGAAATTCCTACTATCATAAGCCCTTTCTCCTCTACAGTCATGACCATTATTATTATCCTTCATGCTCATCACCATCCCTTATCGCACAACATGTCGTGATCTCGATAGTTTGACATCATCGTTTGCTTATCTGTCCATACGTGCCTATTTATTTAACACAGGGAAACGCAATAGAGAAAGCAAATCTAATGTCAATTCTGAGTAGGAGTACCTGGAATAGATTTAAAATAAGGGTCGAGCTCGGTGGCTTGGTGCATTTGTGTGCGCCATGCGACCGAAGGAGACACGTAGGTGCTCGGGTTCGATTCCCGCCGTTGCACATTTACATTTATGGGGGCTGTCTTACGAAGTAATGCAAAAGCGGTATTGTGGACGTTAAATGTTAGCTGGTGGTCAATTCTAAAAATATTAAAGAATAAGTGTAACTCTAATGGAAAAAGCATGGCGCTACTGGACGGTTCATTCGTGATTACTTGAAATAATGTTCGAAAAGAAAAATGCTTGCGCTAATTTATACAATATGTAAAACACAAAGAATCTCAGGCACTCAATGCGCGCGATGTTTGTTCCGAATATCCATACACAGTCAAATCAAGTAAGACTGAACTTGCTTTAACGAGACGTGGGAAAGAAGCTAGTGATAGATATTCACGGTTTTATTGATTATTTATGTCGGTATTTTAAAAATATCGGTTAAATGTATTTAAATCATAGGCATAGCTTATTTAGGGAGGCCCATATCTTTTTTTTTAGCTTTCGCCTCACTTGCATGTTATTAGTATTTTACATTATTATTGACTACCGGCATATCACACCAGCAATATTACTGCTATTGTTATTACAACTGTCATTTTTCTGTGACAGTTTATTATTATTATTATGGGAACTCAGACTTGCGACGGCTTCGATAGAGCACTTTTTGCATTGCGATTTCATTATGCTTAGGGATGGAGATCACAATCGACCGCTATGACAACGGGCAAGAAAGCGACAAGAAATGAACAATTAACTTTACGTCTGAAAGAATTCATACGCTTATTCTTTAAATCAGTCTGCCTATTGGTTCATTTTCCATATTCCTAGAAGAGCACTCTATTTCAACTAATCTTGTGTGGGTCTATGTTCAGTCGACTTAATTATATTTTTAGACGAAAAAAAGAAAGTAAAAATTGGGTGGCGAGTTCATAATCGTATATATCAGCCTGACCAATATTTCGCAAGTGTGTCGCCAAAAGAGATACCTGCACTGAAATGTTTGCTACATGTGTTGTGGTTGACCGAAGCGCGACGTTGTGCGACCAAACATCTGGGCAAACAAGGTCAATAATATTCCCGGAAAAGCGAAAACCAAGGAAGTTAGTCGCTATATCGGCATAGTTAGATGCTGTTTGCTCTTTTACTGTGCTGTCATGATGTTTACTTTGCTTCATATGGCCACTCGGCACCAGCAAGCCTACTTTACCCACTCACTTATGTAAGCAGTATTACAACAGGAATTGCTACAACTTTTTTGCAAGACATTTTTACGATAAAAAGTGTTGGCATCGCTGTCTTCGTCGGTTTTGAAACAGACGCTTTCTCATATAGGCTTGTTAAATTTCCAAAAATCGTTTTATCTGCCTCGCCTTCAGCAAGACTTCATCGGACGGTCGACCCGCCGTTGAAAAACTCTTAGGGAGCTATATAATGAAATGTTAGTATAAAGAAGAAAATTTTGTAAAAAAAACTAGTTTAAAAATATCTTACCCGACGAGCCAACTTAAGGGTAACTTTGAGAGCGCCACAATAATGGGACTGTTTAGAGTACCCATTTATTTTTGCATATTTAATGATTGCCTTTTTCAATCTCCGTAGAATCATTGTAGATTTGAAGTAAAATTCCCAATCCGCAACTGAAACCGCTTTAACACAGAGAACCCTAATGAGACGGCATGACGTCCGCTTGACAGAGTACCGCTGTGGCACATCTTATAGCTTCAATTATACCATCTGGCTTAATAGAATCAATCTGCACTATGCTGAATAAGACTACGAGAGGCAAAATTTCTTTCTCTAATTATATATTAGGGTGGTTCTAATGCGAGAGATTCGAAAAACGTGATCAGCTCGAGACACCTTCACCCTTCACCCTTCAAAAAGGAAGTGGCTCTAAGCAAGGGTTTGCCAGATGGTCCTATTGAGGGACGATAGGTCTATCCACTCTGCCTTTAGTATATGACTCATTAAAGCTGTTCTCTAAATACAGCTTTATTTTGACAGTGGCGAGATCTCGGGATACACACACACACACACACACATATTTGAACCGTAATGGAAAATGGCAGCCAGACCATTTTGTGAGCAATACAATCGACTCATTCTTACGCATAAGAACCTCAGAAGGATTCTGGCCATTGAGCCAGAGCTGTTAACATTCCTTGATTTTGCAGAAAACAGCTGGTACAGAATCTTATAATCATATATGAATCATTGTGTATGCTGTTTGCCATTTACATGGAGAAACGTTTCAATTCTCATTCATGAGGACCTGCTTTACTTAAAATCTCTTCTTCGTTCTATTTAATGTGAATGCATTGAACTTCAATGATAACCGACGCGCCATTAATTTGACTTATTTTTTACATTCTTAAGGTTATCCACGTCACTGTTGACGTTACCGTTTGAGCACCGAGGACAATATTTTCCTGACCCTAATTTGTGCATGCCGTTCAACAGCCCAGTGAATGCTAAGTATATTGTTACTAATAATATTAGCACAATGTGTTAATATGTACAATCTATAGTACACTAATAAAACAAACATGCGCTTCAAATTTTTTCACTGGTCATGAACATAGTTGGGCTTAATAGTTCAACAGCTAAAGCTGACTGGTTAAATGGCTATAGTCCCAAGTAAAAATTCGAGAGCCGGCTTTGCAGGTCCATGCTAGCGTAGGACTTTGTACCCAAATGATTATCAAGCAACTCGTGAACTCGTATAGTTGAATTTGTCAAACAGCGTTAATGAATGATCACTGGTAGTTCCATTAGTACATTGCAGGCGAACCAAACCATTTTCTTATATTTGAAGACACTCGTCTTGGCATGACTATTAAAATTAACAACATTTATTTTTCGCCAGTTCTCACAGATGTGACTTCTTGTTTGTTCCTGCTCCAACATGCATATGGCTTATGGTGATGAAATAACTATGGCATGCACACCACTGCAGTCTCAAAGTTGGCTGAAAATGTTACCAAGTGGCTGTCTTCCCTGCTACTGCTAAATGCGGAATAGACTGCTGTTCTTGCATATGTAATGTAAACGGCGCATACCCAGAAAAACAGGTCCGATGCACAACTGCGGAAGGGAGCGTTTGCGAACACGACCCAGTTCTTGTTCAGTAAAATTCCAGAAGCCATCAGATTCTTTGCTTCCCCTTCGTCTGCAATAGTGCTGCCAGGCAACGTGCTTATTCAGACAGAGTTTTGCATTAACCATGATGATAAGCGTCATGACACAGAATAAGCGATAACACGCTTGCTTTGCTTGCCCTTTAAGTAGTAATAATTTTCCCTATATGTAAATAGATTTCTTTAGTTGGTTTTTTAAATCTGCATTATTGTAAAACCTATGCACATTCTATCAATCGCATAGGAGTGGACACACGAGAAATGATATTCTCGGGAACTCGATTATCGACCTATATATGTATATATATATATGTGTGTGTAACACGGTATGATGCGGCTTATATTTATTGTAAAATTCGATGTGTCTATCGTTACAGCACGGCTGAGTATGAAGAATTATAAATATACACTAAAGAAACTTTTAGGAACAGTTCTTTTAGTGTAATTCTATATGTTTCGTATTCAAATATAGTGGTCCTCAAAGTAACACACTTTTTGGCCATCTAAGTTTCAGTAAATCCTAGTGTGACTAGAATCAAACGCGTGAATCTAAGGAAATGCTTCCATAAGTATTCTGCAATTTAGTAAAAATGCCAGCGTTTAGATGTATGTTTTTTGTAATGTTCAAAACAGTGTGCTCTTTTGCTTGATTCAAAGCAGGGTATCACTTACGGCTGTTATCAACCGAGAGCGCTTGACAATTTAGTCAATCTGTTTTTATTTGCTCGATGACATGGTCCTCTTGGTACTATCGCAACATTTACTTTGACTCTTCCACTAGAATTATCTAATCCTCGTATGTACTTTGCACATTGTTTTGGCTTTTGCTCTACGCCAACAGAGAGCTCGGCGCAAAACGAAACCGCACACAAAATAACCATTCCTCATTTCGCTTTTATATTATTGCGAAGGCTCGTCACGCCAGTTGCTTAATTTCCTTCAACTATATCGCGTGCTACTGGACTGTGTTGGTTCGCGAGATTATATTAATATAACGTAGTTCGATTCTCAAAAAATCACTCTATTTTTAGTTAAAGACTTTCCTGTTGTGCATTTCAAAGTACATACTAGTGAGCTACCCCAGAGAGAGGGAGAGAAAAACTACTAATGCAAACAAAATATAAAAGTGCAAATACAAGTCACAGGGTACGGATTTAGTTATTTGCCGCAGACTATTTATTAACTAAATCAGTCTAACAAACAGCGATTCGAGACTTCAGCAATGTTTGTGGCGAAAATCCCTCGAGAGCTCGTTTGCTTGAGTGGTAACTGTCACCTGACCTATTAATATGCGTCCGACAATTTCAGAAAATCTATAATGGATCGTTGCGATAGAGTAAACGTAGTCCGGTCTCTGGAATTTTTCAGTAGGACAAAAGGCAACCCTAGTTGACCACTTGGACTAGAGATCACGTTTACTATTATTCTTATTATCATTGAGACATTTTTTTTTATTTGGATAAATCGGTTGGAGAAAGTCCTTGGACAAAAATGTGCCAAACGAAGAACGCAACTAGACTGGCAATTAGGCGACAAAAGAAGAAGTTGATTTTCTTATTGAAAGCCAATTTGATTCACGCATTTGCCATTAATGAAAAAAAAACCCGCTGGATGAAGGAAGAGGCAGAATATGGAATTGGAAGAAATAATATTCGAAAAACTATAAGCTATGACGCTAAAGCCGTATTTTACATCCGTATAGCCGGTAGCCACATGATCTGATTCAAAATTGTTAGGACAAAGATAACGAAAATGCTATAGTGGCCACGGATAGATATTGCTGGTTGTTTATTATTGCCCCACTAACAAAACTATGTGTTTTCTATATGAAAGAAAACAGTCCTAGAGAGTATATTGCCCTAGTGACGATTTTTATCTTTTCGCCGCGTGCAGTGTTTAATTACTTCAATATAGGCGATTTTCACCTTCTGGCCTGAACGGTACCAAACAGCTAGTTTTTATTTGCTTTGTTGACTACCCAGCCGCGAAGGGCTAACGAGTCAATAATTAGCTCCAGATAATAATTTCCTGGCCTAGCTAAATCTGACAAACCTACCAGATAGCACATGGTCTGCTTGATTACATTCAGATTATTTTTTCCTTACTGCGACAATATTACGTAAATCGATTTCTGTAGTAAATAGCGCCGGCTATAATGCCTAAGCCCAGCATTGATACGCTTTGAAAATGGTTATAAATGCATATTAAAAATAAGATGTCTTTGAGATTTTCTGGTTAACATTTTCTCTATACGTCTCCACAACTTTCAGTACTTTTTAACTCTATTATAATATTTCTATCTGAGATTTGCGTCGTGAGTCAGCCCGCTTGGCAGTGTTAGCCAAGGGGCAGACTGCATCTTTACCTTGTGGCAATACTCTTTGTGTTAAATTTGACCATTTCCCTTTTTTGCATTTTTCATTTCTAGGTATCTCAAGTCGCTGGCACGGTCGATGGCCACATAGTTTCGCATCTCTGTTTCCATGGAGTTGTTAGTCTGAAAGGCGACACGGGTGGAAAGCATAGATAACGTATCATATATAACAGCTACGAAGCCTTAACGAGTCATGCTGATGTTGTGCATGAACAGCATTATACAGTACCAGCTCAAATAGAAAGCTTTTATGACTTATGCTTGATTGATGGGCGTGAAATAGGCTGTATACCATGAGGATTGCAAATCACTACCCCCGCTGAATGTTTGTCTTGGTTAAGAAAATAAAGTTTCAATTACGACACTGTAACATCACGAGAAATGGCTGATGTTGCTTTAACATAGATGGCACACAGTCATTATCATCTGTCTATAGTTTAAGGCTGAGATGAATTTAACGCAGTATTTTGGTTATCCAACTTGTATGCGCGTTAATTCAGTTATGTTAGGTTTTTAAGTCAAACCGTTTAGTTTCATGCTTACTACTACAACCAGCATTTCCCTGCCACGGTCTAAGCTGTGATGGGTTTGTGGTTATCAAAACAGATTCTTTGAACACTTAGCATCTGACGGCAATGAAGTCTCTCTGGCCATTATACTCCGTCATCACAACAAAATATGTACAAAAGCAATAGAAAATGTCTCACCTTGTCGATATACTGAGCACCACGTAATACTGATATTTTGAGGCGTTTTACATCCACCTGGCAAACAGAAGAAGCAATAAAAATATTCGAGTCCACGGTTAGCTAAACAGGAGTATTGGCTGACGTTCAAAACATGGATAAACAGTATGGAGAACTAGTTTACCTCTTACAATTTTAGTGTCCAAAAGCTAATCAATGTTCACATTCTTTTTTGCATTCTATTCGCTCTTGTTGCTCGGTACAGTAACGTTACAGTGCGGCCTATTTATGCACTATAAGAGTTGCGTATGTATGCTCCCAGGTGAGACTTAGCTAGAGTTGTGCCCTTTTTTAATTACAAGTGTTGAATTGTCAATAAATACACAGCTTTAGAGTTAGTATATTATAGATTCCCTTTTGGTGGCGTGTGATCATTACGAAAGTATTTCCCTTTAATAATAATATGTATCTCCTTCAGCCAATTGCTCCATAAGAAAACTGTGTTTCTTGTTAGTGAAACTCGTTGGATGCATGGTTCGTGAATGGATTAAATAAACAATACTTAGCTAGTCGTAGGCCTGTATTTTATTTTTTAATTGCGATCTTTCTTTCATGTTTTAAACTAAACTTAGCCTCCGAGCAAATGCCTTATTTGTTACTAAAAACAGAATAGTTTTGCCTTAACCGAGAAGAACTATATTGCTTTAGGGAGCCAAAAACAGATATACTGCAGGGCTTTGTTTAACGCTCCTTGGTACTTTTGAATCATAAAATTACTATAAGCTCTTTTTGCAACTGAAGAGACGACTGTAGTGTCCTTCTGAAATACAAATGGAGGCTAAAGATAATTTATTATATACTGATGATAAAAGAAATACAGCCGGTACTAGGTGTGGCTTCTCACATGATCACCTTGGAAAGCCATCTGGAGCTTTCATGTTACTTCAGCGTCTGTATAGTCTGTTTGAATGTCGCGCAACATTTACGCTCTACAAAAATTGATTTTTTCAGGAGAGTTTTCGAATTTAATTACTTCGTTGTTACAACTGATCCATTGGTGTGACTTCGGCATGAATGGCGTACTCAAAATAATACAATAATATTGTCCTTGTCAGAATAATACAACTAACAAGAATTTTATACGAATTTCAACTCAGTTTTAACTGCCACCTAGGACACTTAGGCGAATAATTGCTTCTCTACTCGCTCTGACGGAGGCAAGCATCGGTTTTCCCAACACGGTTTAGAGAAGAGGTTTTTTACTATCAGTTTGCTTACACCCGTAAGAACAACCTCAAAGCTAATGATGGCCAGACAGAAAGTGGACCGCATTTACTTGATAACTAATTTAGTAAGCTAACAGAGCAAAGAATTGTATCATGTTAATTTTTTTCTGTCACTCACTCAGGAGACCCGATCGGTCATAGTGGCAGTTCATGAATCCGGCAAGTGCTACAATATCTAGGAATGCGTAAATGCCAAATAAATGGCCGACCGATTTGTTTCTCAGTTTGCTCTACACAAGAGCTAAGATCTTCAACTATTACACTTTAGAGACTATAGCACTTTATACAAAGTGCTCTGTGACAATAGGTGAGCGACTTGTAACCCGATACTTTGTCAAGCGGTCCTTTAATCAGTGACCCGATAAGACACAGTCTCCATTAGTTTATTAAGACCCAACTGGAAATCAAGCTTAATATTTGTTACGTTTATATTCACATGGCTTCTTTTCATTCTGGCATAGAGTTAACCTGACAAGAAGGTTATCAGCTAACTAAGGCACAAGTACTGCAGTTGATTTTGCATTTGATAGTTGTAAGGAACAAGGAGCAAAGCGGATTCCGTACAATTAAACCATGCCTTTGAGCAGAATATGCCAAACTAATAAAACAAAAATAATAGAGCGTATTTGAAATTGGACATACAATAATTTTGCTATATTGTACTCTAATTTCTTCAACATGTATCAAAGTTATAAGGGTTTTCTATAAAAAAAAATTAAAAAGACATATGTCAAAAACGAAATACCTTTTGGCAGATAACTGATAGCCAATTCTAAATGGTAAAATCAAAGATAACAAAACGTCGCGTAAAGTGCTACGTTACAACAGAACACACTGGACTAATTCAGCATCATTCTCTCGCTACGCTTCATATTTACGTCGTCTTCGCTAGGTTCTGAATACGGAAATAAACAGAGTCGACTGTAATTTCGACGGTAAAAACTGCAGCATGAAAATCGTTGCTGCAGCTTGTTAAGCAATTACTGAAGTGCTCGTCGTTCCCTACAAAGTAGCACAGAAAAGTACGAAATTATCGCACGACTTTAAAATTTCGCAGCGAACTCGAAGTTAGTTGCCTAATCGATTTCTGCGAATTTATCACTCGCTGCGCGCAATATTAAAAATGACCCAATTTATTTTCTACTTTTTATTTTGGGGTTAGATGCATCCATCACTAAACTATATGCGTTTTATCTCGCAAACGCTATAAAGTTTGACATATGTTCGACATGTGTCAATGTGTGTAGACCACGTATCCTGGTCGCGATGCGATATAATAATCTCTAGCCAATACTCTCACTCTGATCGTACAGTTTATAAGCTATTCTACACATGGCTTCAAAGACAGCAAATAGAAATATAAACTCAGATTTTCCGTCAAGTTTCTCCATCTAGTAAACGGTAATAATGTCATACGGCTCGTGCGGGTGTATATAAGGTAACACCAATACAGGTGGTATAAAGGCAACAATACTAGCTTTACTATGTATACTATTTAAAACAATCTTTTCCAAACATCGTTCTTTCTTTTTACCTAATCAATTATATGCTGCCGCCACCAACGAAGTGTGATGTATTTCTGAAATAATGGTTTCAGTCGACAAAAAGCTGTTCGCATCCTGTTTCTGGTGTTATGTGTAATATACTCGCGTGTTTGTAAATTCCCACTAAGTTTACAGTGCAAAAAGTGAACGAAGTAGCAAAAAAAATGACAGATACTTGCGGCACTGAAGACAGCGTCGTCTACACTATAGCCACTGTTAATGAAGCGTATTACCAAATGGAGGTGACTTCAAGCGGAGCGAAAATGGGAAAATAATACGATTCTTCTTCACATATTCATGTGGTGAGCACTCTATGGGTCAACCTATTGCATCAGATACATGATAATGGCTGCGCAGAATCTCAAACAGCTAAGTGATTATTTCGCCGTAAAGGAGATAATATACCACAAAGAAGGAGTAATTCCTTCAAATTTTATTGTGTGTGTACCATACACAAATTTTCTGTGTACCATACTATTTATTTTGAGATGTTGTCGGTGGACTTATTTGATCAGTCGATGAAAAACAATCTGTTGCATAAACTAAGTTAGCAAAGACGGTAAAGGAGCATCTATACAGAATTGCATAATGTCAGTGTAATTGTGTGGTTGAAACGCTATGTGCTTACGGATTAAAATTCTGATATGAAACCTCTTTATAACAAAGGCAACCACACGTTAACCACGTTAGCTTAGCTTGACTGAGCGACCCTTTCCTGGATATTCTTTCCAATTGAGCACAAGCCGGGTGACGGAAAAGAACACTATACCCTATCGACGAAAACATTAAGTTTCTCGTCAATGTTACATTCAGAAAACGCCGTTGAAATATCGCTTTTTGATGGTCTCAAGGCCTAACAACAAACAATAAAAACATCTCAACGAGACCAACTTGGCTATTCGAGTCGGTCTCGCCGGCAAAAAAGTTGCCAGTTTTGCTGCGAAAACTTTCCATACGGAAAAGTCCGCACCTGTGTCACTTAATACGTGTGTCGTCTAATTCATATTATCACCCAAAATAGCATCTTAGTATTGTGTAAATGTATATTTGATGTTAAAAATACAATGCCTCACAGAGGAGACGGTCCCAATGACTATTTATTCGATATTTCACTCAAAATATATAAAAAAAAGTCTGCATTGTCCATGTAGGCTTTTTGAAAGTCTCATAAACGGAGTCCTCGTTGAAGTCACTAACAACTACGTGCATTATAGGTGTGAGCCACGAAATGAGCTTTCTGTACCCTTCTTTGCTTGTGTCTTTGAATAGCATCCTACCTTTTAATTTCGTCGCTGGGTCGACAGCACTCGCACTGTGTGTCGATACTCTCAACAGAATAGAATATAAGCAGACTAGAATAGGCTAACCTGGCTACCTCTTTTCCTCTAAAACCTGTTGCAATTTTTTGATGTTTGCAAAGTCGGCTTATCGGCGCATGTGACTGAGAATAACTTACGCGCAGAAGCTCCAACGCTGAACTTCAAAGGACCCTCAATGGGTATATAGTACAGTTCAGGTCCGAGAATGGCGCAGTCAATGTTAGAAGACATGTGGTGGAAAAGACCTGTGAGTCTCTCAAAGAGGGCACCTTCTACCTATAACTCCTTCCCTTTTGCTTCAGGTGCGGAAATGGAGTAATAAATCCATTTTTATATACAGCGCCGGCGACTGTTTTCAGTAGCAAGTATGAAAGGATGATCTTATGGACTAGTCGACCACGTTGAGCTCCCTGAATAGGGAGGGAACATGAGCTATGGTAAATAGTAGGTTAGCAAGCTCCATTGAAGGTGATAGTTCACGCGAATAATAATATTACACGCTATGATTAATATTTCACATATACTTGGGCATATTTAGATATTATACAATACCTATATATATATAATCTATATAGATATTATGCAGTACCTCTATATACAATCTATATCCATTTATTGATAAAAGAATACACCAGATCATCCACATTTCAGCATGATTGTCGTCTTTCAGTTAGAGGTTCTCGTTGAGTGTGATAGTTTTTGCAGAGTGGCATTTCTTTGAATCCTAATTCATGGGACGTTTAAAGCTTGATGTAGGCCATATCCGTGCCATTCGGTACGGGCGTTTAATTAATTATCTTATATTCTGCAGTAATATATATATATATATGTTTACACAAGTAATTCATCCGAATGTCATGCGACGCTACGTACAATAATTGGCAACTTGTTGAAACAGGAAAACAATGAAACCATCAGTAGGAGTTATGAACAAGTGCTCTCACTAACTATACGCAGGACAAAAATATTAAACACTATTAAGGGTGAAACAGGTATTACGGGATACCAACTGCATGGCCATATTAGCCTTCTCCGAGAATGAAACAACCATCTTCAACCATACATAGTCCATTTGGTATTCCACTCACAGTAATATTCTTACGTCCGAGCAACTGAGCCGGCTGTGAAAAGCAGTGCTCTGCATTTAGCAATAACAGAAGCGCCATCAGAACCAACTCTAAAAGGTCTCGGTACCGTCGATGGTTGACCGTCTACGGCATCATCCTGGGCACCATCGCAATCGGTATCATCAGAAAGCGACATGATGGGCCTCGACCATTAGTTTTACGGCAGCAGCGACGGCTGGTAATACATGTGATTTATGTGTTTAATCAGTTTGATAAATAGATCACCCTCCGAGAGGCCAACCAAATACGGCTGCTAACTAGAAAGCTCTGAGTATATTTTCTCCTTTTGCCAACCGCTATGCTTACCGAAAGCCGTTCGTTGGATGGGCGCTGCTGTTATCGATACTCTTGTCGCCTGCGTTGCCATTGTTGAAATTGTTTGTTTATATATAATATATACGTCGCTTTTTGCTCCATTGTTCCGGAGACGACGTCGGCAGTGGCTATGCGGACAGGTATAAAGCTAACCGTGACAACAAAATATATTTGATTCCACTAGAGGAAGACGACAGCAACAATATTGGAAGCCGCCGAAGTAGTGGAAGGAAAAATAATATTGTAGGTCTGTTGGTTCGTTGGGTGAGTAGGTAGGTGAGTTGGAAAAGCCGACAAAAATCCTGGTTGCCGATGGGAAAAATAAAAGCTAGAAAGGTATGAAGGCAGTTGCGTTCGTAAGAATGTAGGGCGATGCAATCTTCCAAAGGAATCTGCAATCCTACACTAGAAAAACATGCCCTGAACGTTGCCTGGATGGTTTATCTTCTTGTTGTAAAGAAAATTAAATGAGGAAAACGCCGTTTCGCCATAGGTGGCAGAAGCTGGCAGAGAATTACAGCGAAAAGTTTCTCTACAAAGGGTAAACAGGTTTAAATAACGACAACGTCGTCCAAATATAGACTCGAGGTCATGCTTATAAATTGCTTGTATGAGGCTTGCCTCGGCATAAATTGCTTGGGAACGTGACTCGATTCTGAGTGAGGCCTTTAGTTATCGGTTCATCGGTGGAATGGCTGCTTTAAAATAGCAGTATCGGAACTGTCAATCATTTTGGCGGTAAAAAATTATGACTGAATATGACATAAAAGTGTGTGATGTTGGGTTTTTCATACTCATTGTAATGAATGATCAAAAATAAAGGGCCACATGCAAAGTTGCAGGCACATTTTGCAGCCCAACTACAATCCTATAGCTATTATAACGGCCAATACCCGAGAGGGCGCTAAAAGAGATGACTCCTTTGAGATGAATAAAATACCTTTAACCTAGAAATTGCAGAGACATACGTGGCCTGCGTCGACAAGATTAGGCGGGTCATCTACAGCTAGGATTTTGCATGGCACCATTTAAAACAGCAACGGCTCACTAAGCAGAGCACACAAGGAATTGCCTGCCCTGCAAAGCAAGGCGATTCGTATTATCAAAACGAGGTTTGAGAAAACCGTAAGTAGCGATCGTTATAAAACTTGGCTCGCAAATGTGTAAGGTTACACTTAAGATTCTCTTCACATTTACACTCTGAAGCCACTTCGCGCATGACGTAACGCAACCCTAAATATACAAAGAGGCAGAATGTGTCCCGCTAGCGGCATCCGAATGAACTATCAGGTGATTAACGACAGTACTTTTTACCGCAGCAATCGCAAGCGCTTAGTAGTCCACCTACTCTAGCGATGTCAGTGCATTCTATTTCTTTGCAGTGCACATTTCATCTATATTATATCTCTACGATCTTTTCTGAAACTATCGCTTGAAACACGGGTAACAATTCGTGGCGGACACGCAAACTGTGCTGCTCCACTCAAGCGATAAAAATCAGGGAATTGATTCTGATAGACTTGAATTTCTCTGCCATTGCTGTTGTCATCATTGCCTACGTTGTTGTCTTCTTTTATATTGCAATTCTAAACATGATATTTCTTCCCTATAAATCATTATCAGACAAGATTTGACTAGAAAAACTTGACCCAATTACTTTATTGCGATTAGTTAGATCGCACTTTACTGCCGGTGGGCAATATCGTTCATTAAAGCAAATTTACATTACTTTAGTCTCTTGGCTAAGTTAGGCTCTCTGCTCGTAGTCTAACATAAACAGACGTTTGTATTCTACAAACATCTCTCGTCTTCGAATATATGATTTATTATAATAGGTAGTGCATAGCTTATGCAACTTCGTGGATTATGCAATAGTGGCAAAGGATATTGACCGTTATTTCTCCTTCTTCATTGGATTGAACTGTCACATATACGATGCTTTCGAGACTTAGATTTCTGGTTAAAGTAGCGTATATATATATATATACGAAATTAACAGTAGTAACAGAAGTAAACGAATCGATAGAATATTATGATGCCATATTCTTTACTGTGACACTTATACTCCCATCGTAATATTTGGCAGGCGGCTATTTTTTAGCTATGGTATCGATTATCCAATCCACAAGTAGCGACTAAACCCAATTAATGTACGCAGTTGATTGGGTTATCTCTACGCAAATCACTCAGCCATTTGTCTTTGGTTGGTGACCAATATAAACATTCATGCTCTAACCAAATCACAAAAATAATGGGGCGCCGCGTAATGCGAGACACATGTGGTGTCGATCCATCCGCCATTTCATTCAGATTTTGGAGTTATAACGTTACTACTGAAAAATGTGCCTGTAATGTAGCC
>MNPL01003265.1:62978-76828 GCA_002081605.1 Tropilaelaps mercedesae
TGACAAAAACTCACTAGCTAGGTTACACATAATGGCAAAATGTGCAACTATCATTCTCAATAACGGCGCGATAAATGGCTAACGAGAAATTAGATATTTGCAGTAATCTATTTACTCATCTCAGTCACCATTATGCATGCTGTTAACTTGCCAGAATGGTCGTCGACGTAAGCATAGTTACACCTGACTCGTATTTTGTAAATATTTTCTTGAATAATATAATTTAAATGCTAATCAACAAAGCTAGAGTATGACTGCCAGAAATTGAATTTAATTCAACCTCGTAACTGTAAGTGCCTGCCCAACCTAATCTGGTTGACGAGATTGCCTTTTAACGTATTCTCATAAGGGCTCCAATTGTTTATGCAAAGCTTTATCGCTAATATTTCGCCAGGGTATGACGTACATGACCACGAACGAGTTTATTTTTACCACGATTGACTTTGCGTTTCTTTCGCAGTCAGAACGTCCAATTTCTACGAAATGCTCTTCCCCACCCTTGGCTAACCATAACAAAAGAAAAATCTTCAGATTTTTTGTAATGACACATCACATTCATATTATGTAGACAGACGTTACTACTAAAGTGCCGTTTATCAACACTCTTTCCTTTGGCGACGAATAATCATAGCAACAATGATAATGAATGGAATATTTAATAACCATCCACACAATTTAAACCGGAGTCAATTCATCTGCGTGTTTCCCTACTCTTTCACTCTATATTCTCTCTCTTTCGTTGCCTCTCTGTGTCTCCCTTCGGACGGCAGTGACCCGTTTTTGACCCAATATAAATCCACGACTATGTCCCACCTGTGACCAAACATAGCATGACTTTAAATGAGCTATCTTTGTTTGGAAAAAATGGTGGGGATTTAAGGAACAACATGCTCACGAACAGGACGCAAGCGGCGTCCAAGTGCATTTTTAACATTTGGGCTCATTTGATCAGCAACTACCATTGGTAATTGAACTGAGCTTATTTGCATTTAATGCGGCATAAGAGATCCAGAATTCATGATGATGTGGCGAATTAATATAATAGCTTACATATGTAGTTTATCCATGGAATGCATCTTTTATAACAAAAATAGTGGTTTTGAACGGCACGATTAACATATTATTAACATACAACTCTCTCAATAACTGCAGCGTTGCTCCACTGTAATCTCTTTAAATTAAATTACGCGACACAATTACACACAAATTTATCTTAGATGATATGAGTTCTTAAACATCCTGAAAGAATCAGTCCCATACAGAGGGGAACACGGTAGGCAAATGTATGGCGGTTGGGCTCTCTGACGTTAAATGTTTTCTCAAAGGTGGCTGACCGGTGGTTAGATTTTTTGACGACAGAAGTGGTTGGGGATGTAATATCAGTAGAAACTGAGCCTTTCACCATTTGGAAGGCAAGAAGTGCACAGAGCCGTATAAATTTTACCTAAGGGCAGTAAGTCAAATTCTTCAAAAATGTCCGCAACTGAATCTCTACGATGTTTGTCAAAGACTGCCCTGCAGGCATCATTTTTGAATTATTTCAGTCCAGCGAATGATCGCTTTATATTCACCGCCACAGACAAAGATCTAATAATTTAGAAAGAGAGCATCTCGCATGGCATAATTAAGCCATCGGCGGAAATATCGCGCTCACAGAGGCAATGGATTGACAGAATGACCTCATCGCACTTAGGCAGAACAACCTCAAAATTAAAATGCCATTTAAATTTTTTTTGAACCGTCGGATCTAAACATTTGACCGTAAGAGACATCAAAACCTGCACACCCTAAAACGACACTGAAGCAGTCTTTGAAGTTTACTGTGGTTACCTCGGTTGGCGCGGTCTTATTCGTATTGAGCACAAGCCTAAACAGTTTGAAAATCTTCGCAACCTCTCCACGCTCGCTATAGCAGCACGGATGTCGAAGTTTAACAGAAAAGGTTGAATGCGAAATAGAAGCGATGTGTCACCTGTATAGGCAACAGTCCTACAGAGATGGCCAAACGAGACCTTAAGCAGAATAAAATTGATCAGGATAATAAATATTAGTGGTCCGAAGATAAACTTGGGTCCCAGTGTTAAATATATGACCGATATGACTTGATGCGTCCACCCACAATTGCCTGCTTTCTATCCGAAAGACATACTATTCGAATCCGACTGACAACGATCGACAATCGGTCAAGACATTTTAACACTTGAAGGAAAACAATGCTGCAACAAAATTGAGGCCGCCGCAACGTCAAGCATACCGCCAAGGCAATGCGTCGTCCTCAATGGCATCAGCGATTTCCTACTAAAGATGGGTAAAGGGGAGCTTGTAGAGCGCGACCACAGGAGACTAAACTGACATGCTAAAAAGGAGCTCGCCAAATTAAAACGTTGATTAAACAGGAAGATTACTGTCCTCTCGAAAACACCAAATAAATATTCACAAGTGAAGCAGGCTCGTAAATTGAAACATTTTTATGGTTACCTTTCTTCTTAAATAGAAGCACAACTCTAGTAGCCATTTCCAACTGTCAGGGGAATACTTTACTTCATAAGACGGACCCCATATAAATGTAAATGTGCAACGGCGGGGATCGAACCCGGGCACTTACGTGTCTCTTCCGGTCGCAATAGGCACACGAATCCACCAAACCACCGAGCCGACGGAAACTTTGGTTCTGGGGCACAAATTAGTAACGTGTGCAATGGAGAGAGCAAGAGTTGACGAAAACAATTTTCCACTTACCGAGAGTTTACTTATACAAAGAGTTCCGCAGATATACGTATATCTCAAAACAGTTTCTAATAAAGCACTTACTTTTAAGTAAGGATAGAACAATTGATGAAAATCCATATCTTGTTGGCCCCTGTTCTCGACCTGTAAGATGCAAACGCCTGAACTTTAGATACGGAATAAGGGGCGCCTGATAATGCACCTCCTATTTTAAACTGCTTCATCTTATGATGTTTTAATAAATCACAAAATCTTTGTAGACTCGTAGCACTAACAACACATGAAATGGGGTCATACATAAAATAATTGAGCATACCTAAAGATTAGTTCACATATTTGTATCACAGGTTGCTCCTTTATAGAAAAATAAGGATTTGGTGTGAGGTATACTAGGTCTTATTTTCGAGGTCGAATTAGACCTGTCTATTTTTCAGATAGATACCTGAAATCTGAGCATCAACTGGCGGTCGTTGAGAAGGTTGATATCGTAGGTCAGCTGAAACTGGTGGTTCCAAAGCGCGCGTGTTTCAGATGTGTCCTCCAGCATTAATCGAAGACTGTAGGGGTTCTGCTGTGTATCAAACGTCCACAACGTGAGCTACATGTTCGAACATCTGAAAACTGAACTTTAGTAATAACAAGCAAACTCGGTTCATCGGTCTTTCTCAAACGTATTTAGAAAAATTATATGCTTGTTGAACAGCTTTTTTCACCAGCCAAGCTCATTTGCGCTAAGGAAATTCGCTTTCCTTAATGTCTGTATTTCACTTATGTCTTCACATGACATCCTCAGCCGCGGGCCAAATGTTCATTTTCCATAGTATTATCTTATAGAATTTACTTATTTCTTGTCAAGACCTTTCAGATTAGAGCGTTGAAGATAAGTGAAACATTCAATCCCGTTGACGGTAATACTTAGATATAGTATCATGCTCTTTGAGCATCAATCTCAAGACGAGGTGACACAACTGCAGCTGGAAAACCAATAAAACTATAGAACAACTAGAATTCTCAACCATCGCCGATTTTCATTCCAACGCATAGCGCATCCCAAATACGTTACCTTATGCATTAATAACGTACTATGTGCGTATTAATGAATCAGATCTGAAGTGAATTACGCCTAGCTCGTGCGCGTGCCTGCAACATTTCTTAGATACAGATCTACCTGTCATGTCTAAGTATGAGGGAAAGGTATATTAAATAAATAAATAATATTAAATAAAATGGTATAGCACCAGTTTGACTGAGAAGCTTGTTTGACTATCTTTTTCAAATGCCTACGATGTTCAATTAGTACTCAAAGTTTTCGTAAAAGTGACTTTCTGCTGCACTTTGGAAGGAACGGCTTCATTGCAATCAACGTACTCTTCTGGCGTTCCAGCTGCTGCTAAGCTCACAGGGAACATCCGAAGTCAATTACAACTTCCGCAAGAACCGGCGTTTTTAAAACAACGCTGAGCTGTTTTATCACTTAGTGGAGCATCGGTTGTTTTAAAAACAGACTTGTTGTGACTGCTATTCAGGAATGTCTTGCTAAACGCTATAAATTTATTGGATAAACAACGATAATAAAGCAGTAAAAGGATAAGAAAACGCTCAAAGTTGAAACTAGCTCCTCGCATGATCTATCGTGCTGCAATACCATAATTTTCATGGTTTCTTTGCGCCGAACTAATTACAATTATAATGCTTCTAAAGTTGGTATTATTACAATTATTCTTACTACTGCTGTTGCTATTCATAACAAGAATATATTCTAAAATCCGTGTGTACATAAACGTTATACCGTTTTGGCTGCTGATCTAAGCTGATAAGTGCTACGAATTGTAAAGCAGGTTTATTAATGGGTAACCTGTGTGTCGTGGGTACAACCTGTGGCTTGGCTACCACGTTCCTACCTATGAATTAGTATGTTTTATGATACAGTCTAGGAAAAACGTGAGTCGATCATTCTGATAGATTTACTGATCTCGATGTGATTGAGATGGCAAGCGGGAAAGCAACGAAGCAAATCATTACTAGATTGTTAGTAGTCAGATATAGTCAGTTTAGGCCCTTTAGTGTAAAAGAATGCTGAAAACATGAAGGCAGTCAGGCCAAGAAAAGGTGGGACGATGTGGACTACCGTTGGAATACGCTATGGATAAATATTGTATATAATAAGCACCTAGAACGCACTTATCGGCTAAGCCATGCTACGATTTGCAAATTCAGGCTACACTCTCTTATGAAGGACTTTGAAGTCTAAGCTTACAAGAGGATTCTGTTCTCCACATTAAGATGTAAAAGGTGGTGGTTGGCAGCCGTATCGATGTGCACCCCTGGCATGAAAGGGTGTTTTTCTTATGAAAACGTCTATTGGTCAAATAATGAACCAACAAGCAGAAAACTCTTGTAAAGAGGAGCGACTGTTTGGGTGTAGAACCCGAGCGTTTTCATTTTGGACACAGTGTACATGACAGCAGCATATTTGGTTGAAATAAGACCGATGCGGGTAGCCGATAGGAAACGGTGGCGAACCACACTACGGAGAACAGTGAGGCCTCACGGGCAGCTGAGTTGACAAACCAACGTAAGTGTAACCGGCAAGCGGATACGTTGGATTTAAGTACCCAGTATCGAGCTCTTCGGGCGACATTCAGTCAATATGCGCTAGAAACGTTGTCTAACAAACATCACCAACATCCAATCCGTATAAATCAAATCGCGATACCATTGTATTCAACGAGGCGTGCATTGTAAGATGCTTAATCGTCTAAGGAAGCCATCGTAATTCGGCACGGCAGTACTCAACTTGTATATATTATTTTTCATCATTAAGCTGAAATTTGCACCGTATATGGCCATGAATTTTATTAATTTGGAAAGCGAGGTATGTCGATATTAACTACATCAATTCTTAGCTAGACTCTAGTTTTCCTCATGTGTTTTTAGCCAATTTAAGGACGCTTAGCTATTACATACATCTTATTAAATTACTTGTTGCTTTTTGATACCAAACGAGTATTGAATGCTTCAATGTAGTCGAATGCTTCATAGTGACATACTGACACAATGATGTGTATGCGTTCAACATTCTAACGAAGCGAATCGACCTCGACACTTTGAGAAAACAACTTCTACATGATCAATGAATTGTATGAACGTAGTCAATACTTTTACGAAGATCATTCACTGAAGCCCTTATAATTACTGCTTGAACGAATGCAGGTACCACCTTCAGAACGTAGATAAACTGCACAGCAGCTCGGATAACTTGTTCATGATCGAGTTTGTAATTGAATGACGTTGTCCTCCTTCTCATCAACATCATCATCATTGTCGTTTGATTGTTCCTTCTACCCTCAATGGAACTGACATGTCAGTTTAGCGGTGCTGGACGGTGCCGGTTTACCTATAACACTGTTGGAAGTCGTGCATAATGCTCCCGATACATGTATCTACAAGATGGTGTAATAAAGCTAAGATAAGAACGTCTCCGGCGAGACTGGCACTGGTAGTAACAACATCGAGTGCTATTTTAGGCCAGGCCGATAAAAATAAATAGAAAAAAAGTGAAAATCCATTGAAAGCTAAACGAGAAGACGAAATCGAAGCAAGAGCTAGAAGCAGATCGTTATAGCGTTTGTTCTTGTTTTTGGGGGTTAAACGGATTAACAATATAGGTCTATAAAGGTGTGATTGCTAATCCAAGAGACACCGCATTATTCGCCAACGCACCAAAGGTACGATAAGTGAACAAGGAACGTTGTGAAAATAGTCGATTTTCCTCTTAGTAAATTTATCGTGGTATCAGGATAGATATTCAATTATAGTGTAATCTTGTGTCATGATTACTTGATTATTGCTGAATAAAAGTATGACTTTGTTTGATAAAAGAAGTCGAAACCGTGAGAAGCGAAAGAGGCCAAAAACGGGTAAATATTTATTCGGAAGAAAGTCAACGACGGTGAAACGGTGTATAAAAGATTATGCAAAAAGTGGAGTAAAAAACAAAGCATAATCTATTAGTTATTGCAAGAACGTGGTAGCCAAAAAATTATATATGATATGTGTATGATGATAAAGTGTATGGACCACGCCCTTGGCTTTTGAAAATGAATAGTCATCTGCTGCTTCGATCCCGCCAAACCGTTTTACGATCTTCATACCTAGACTAATGCCTGCATGCAAATATAAAAAAATCAAACTAAAAGAAATTCATCATAAACAATAGACACCGTATCCCAGGTCACCGTATCCCGTAGTGACCAGGTTAATACGAAAAATCGTTTTTCACCTTCGGTTATATTGGTGTGCTCAACGTGTTGCGTTGTTTCGGTTAAGTCGCATATCACATATTATTTCTCCTTGGCTTTGCTGTTTGATACGTTTGTGAAAAGGAAAGTGATGAGATCATATTTACACAGCATCGCAAACGATTTGAACTGAGCCAACAATGAACGAAGTTCGACCAAACTATATTTATATATAAATATATATATGGTGCACAAAGAATAAACAAAAAAATATTATTAAACGGATCGTTACTCCATTTCATTCCTCTTCCCCGCTCCCCTAAACTTTCATTTGGCTTCAATGAAGTAAATAATTAAAACAAACTTGTATAATAGAAAAAATAATGGCGCTTTAAAAGTTGTAATTAACATTATTGATAATAATAATAATATAACAGTAATGGTGGTGCGTTTTGTGAAATATATGCTTGGATTACGCTAAACAGTTCGTTTCTTTCATCGCTGCTGCTATTGGACGTTTCCTATGCTCTGTTAAAAACCCGCCCGTTTATAATTGGCAACTTACATTTACCAGTTAGTAAATGTAGGGCAACCGCGAAAAGATGAATGAATATTTGAAATTAGTTAAGCAGTTGGAACCAGAAATGTGCGAACTCAAAGTATAAAAGCGAATAATATACAACGGCAGTTGAAGAAAGAGAACAGTTAGGAAACGGGAACACGAATGAATCATTAGCAATGGCGGCAAATTATGGCGAATAAAATAACAACAATTATTGTAAATTTCCGGAATTGGCTCTTTGTATACGGATGGGGGTCAACATGGTAATGATCTGGTGAATTGAAGATTAATGGGCTGTGAGCCAACAACCGCGAGGTTCTGGAAGGTAAGAAAACGGTACATCTTAATTATTGTTGATTGCACAAATATTTCAGCGATCTAGCAAATCATTACCTAAAACTAGTGTATGACTGGGCAACACTGTTTATTTTCGTTAAGCTAAGCAATATTAGTTTTTGAATCGGAATTAAAAACTATGCCTCACATTCCTATTTAGAGATAAAAACGAGAATCTTTTGGGTTAAGTATAAAGAAAATAGAAAATGCCAGTGAAACACGTTTGGTTTACAAGTTTTCTGACACAACCGGTTAACACAGGTAAGTCTAATAATACAGAGTAGCGCATGTGCAGCCATTTTAACTGAAAACTATGAGTGATCATCCTTTGGAAAGCCTTTGAAATACCGTATGTGAATTTTTCCTAAAACGTGTAAACGTTTCCTGAGCACAGTACACAACACAAACCCGAAGGACAGCAGCAGCAGTAGCAGAAGAACAAAGCTATTGAGAACCGAGCCGGCAGAGCAAAAATGTGTTGTTGATTGTGGGACTATTTATAGCTAGTAAGAGCATTAGAACTATAATTGAACAGTTGCTATATTGTAATTGCAGCATGTTATATTGCTTTTATTAGCAACGGTAGTAATATGATACCGAGACAAACACAGCATAGACGCACCACAGACGCCACTCATATAGTGTATCAAGCAGTACGAATATTATCGCTGTCGATGTTGTAGGAGAAGAGGCGGAAAACAAGGTGGACGTATCAAGGAAAATCGAAACTTTTCGCCCTTACGCGTATTGCACAAGATAATTGTCGAACGGCAGTGACGACCGTAACAACTAGTACAACCGCCGTCATCACCACAGGTGCTGCTTTACTCTATGGCGATATGATATTTTTGTGCCATATTATTATCACCATAATCGTTATTGATAGCAGTCAAAAAGTACGAGGCACAGTAATATCGTGCGATGGATGCGATACAGTTGTGCAATTAAGATATTATAATTATTATAAATGGCGTTTCTACCACCTTCCTCCATCCTATATTCTTTCAAGAAGGAGGTATGATGGGTATTCTATGTTCGATATTTTCCACTTGGTAGTCTTAATTTGTCTGTCTTTTGATAGCGAATGATCCCCTTACTTCAGACCAATGGTTACTAGGCCGAGAGCAATTCTGGTTTTCGATGAAACCCATCAGTCCGCAAATGCACCCAAATACGATATGGGAATAATTTGCATTTCCTGAATTTTTTAGGCTGAGTGCATTTCTTTTTGTTTGAAAATGTCGAAGTTAGTTTCTGACGAACATAGATTAAACAAAGCAGTGCAGTTATTGAGCGTAAGTTGGGCAGATAGTATTTAACATGTGGGCGTTCTCAACAAACATAATCGAATAAGGCAGTTGTCAATCTCTGCTGTTGCTTCTGCTATTCTTCGCATAGCGCGCCATTAAGCACGTTCACGAATACTAGCAAACAATACCTGGCCTGACCCTAAATAGTAAACATCATTTTGCAAAGTCTAGTTAATTAATTTCTAGTAATTAGGTTTTGAACAAAAAACATTTAATAACTTGGCGTAAATATATTTTAAATCTAAATAGCTGTTATCGTTGCAGAGTATATACCATAACACGAATCAGCAATTCATTCCAATCCGTCATCGAATTCCATCATCGGGAGTATAAAAAGATTTCGTCTTTTAATTCAAAAGAAGCACGTTAAAGCAACTGTTATTCATTTTAAAAAAAAAAACAATAAAAAATGTTGTTAGTGGCATTGACATAAAAAATCGGCACCTGACAGAGCTCGAAACAAAAACATGGAAGTGACGTAATAATAAACCACATTACCTTTCGGAAGGACACCTCCACACCATAACATTTTCTTAGCATGGATTTTGTGTGAGCTTGTATGGGGTTCATAAAATAGACTTATGTTCATTTACACAGCTTTCTTTACTTAAGCTTCGAATGAAATCGATTTTAATTGATATTATTATGCTTTTATTTGCGTATACATCAAACAGTAAAAAGCAAGTAAAAACAGTACACAAGTTCAGACCAGCAATTTTATATGCTAGTTTAAGCTTGTTTTTCTAAGCTGAATTTCTTGTGATGGATGTCTCAGATTTGATTTTGTTTGCAGATGCTACGCAAATTTGGTGTCAATGGTTGTCTTGTTCGCGCCGTTAGGACTCGTGTCATGAAATTTCTTTCAATGTGTTTAAAACAAATACATCTACCTTGCCTATTATAATCCCATCTAATTAGATATTTGGCTGTTTTTCAGCTGTTGTTAGCTTGTTATGTAAGTCTTGAATATCACGTAGTGGTGAACCTTTAATATTTGAAGAGCATGGGTATGACACTAGCCTATGGTTGAACGTATTATATTGCTGATTGCATTCATTTGTGTAACATTTTGGAATGTACTATACTCTAAAGGAGACTTAGGAACGTTTGTAAAATATGATATCTAGGGACCGCTGGGCATGGTGATGATGACAACGACGTAAGTTTAATATATAATAATTATGGAGCCCTCAGTTTAATCATGGCGAACAAGCGTTATCCTTCGTCGATCGGGCGAATTACAACAGAACAGAGATCATGGAAAAATTAATTAAGAACAAATACCATTTTGGAACACAGATGGTCAATCTATCAATGTTTTAGTGTCACGGATAATCGATGCTTTGAGTGTCGTCACATAGCTAGGCAGCGGCGATCTGATAAACACATTTTTGCAATGATTAGTTTTCTTCAACTCAAACGACGCCTTTTTCGGATAATGGCTGTTGTCGAAATGTTTGATACGGTGTCGACACAGGTTCTGAATAAAATAATTGGGTGAAATATGTCAATCTTGGCTTATACTTCAACAGAACATGTAGGAAAGCCTATTCAACAGTTAACGTTTTAGACTATATCTACTTTTAAGTATCGATGTATGATTGACGTAAATTATAAATAAATAAATAAATAAATAATAATTTAATAAATTTATTTCTTTGTATCCTTGTCATCGTTGCTCGACACAACTGATTATTTAATTTTTGAATACCTGCCTCGGCTTCACGAGGAAATGCCACTAAAGTGTTATTTTACTATGTCGAATTTGGTGTATGAAGAACTTACTTCAATACCCCCATCTAATCTGTTCTCTGTGTTCCGCCATAGGCTGAGGATCAATAGTCGGTCTATGTTAGCATATCCAAGAAAATATTGCAGGCGTCCCCCCGCAGTCATAACCAGAGATCTTTACCCTATTTGTGCACTTCCCAGCCAGCACGTCGCTCATTCTCATAATTTCACTCATCGAAATTCACCGTCACCGACCGTGACCTCACTGGAACATAGGATGGGGTTGGATGTCGGAACGAGTTTGTGCATCGTACTAGTCGCAATTCTCAGTTCATGAATGTTTGACACTAATATATACAGAAGGGCGCAATTGTAATAATAGCAGTGGTAATAATTATTGCACTCTCAATCGTAGTTTTGTCATCATCTTTCTCTGGCTAACGAGGAGCGCACATCAAACAGCAGGGTAAAATAGCACATAATAACAAGAACTTGGTGTTCCTATTGGCCAGCAGAGCTGACATGTCTTGGTAAAGTGACCTGTCATCAAAGGGGAGGACTCCGCATGGATGTTACGTTGATCGACGACCGAAAAAGACCTCAAAGTGTGTACCACTGTGGACCAGCGGACAGCCGTAGTGTAATAACTGCCAAAGCGTCAGCAGTGGAATTGGAGCAATTGGCTTGAAGGTGTGCGTTACACTTATTACCAGTAAGAATCTATCTAGTAAAATGGTACGAAACGGAGGTTAATGATGCTGTATTTAACGAGTTTACGTAATTACATTTACTTGCAAAAAATGTGACAACAATTTAAGTACAATTTCTCAATGCTATCAAGGTTTTCTGACAAATATCTGTGGCTATTCCTTCACCACTCGAAGGTAAAAAATAACGGGTAAGAAAATTATTTCTCGCATAAAATTTTATATTTGTTTTTCTAACTTGGTTCCGCTTGGTCGCATGCTGCTAGTATCCGTCATAGTCTGAATAGTGTTATTGCAAAAAGGTAATTATGAGATTTTTTATTATGTTGAGATAATCATAAGTTCTTGACCATCAAGTATCGTACTGTAGGGGCAATTTTAGAGCGGCAATAAGTATGATACACACTGTAAAAATACCAAAACATCGGAACATTTACGTTTAACCTTTTTAATCTTTTTTCTCTCGGTTCTTTCAGCTGTTATTACTTCTCTCTCGTTTCATTTTTATTATTAAGATACAATCGACTGATGTTCATAGTATTAAGGTTAGCTCCGATTTTAATGTTACTTCATTACCGTTCACATGCTCGAATTTTTTCTTAGTACAATGCCTGGGTTGCACGTAACATTATTTTCAAAGATATTTTGTTTTCCTGGTTTAACCTCGTTTCCAACCAACCGACAGATAGTAACCACATGAAGTTCTTCATTGAACCGCACTCATATCATAGCCGAAAACAGCCAAATACGCATGCTTAACGGTTGAACGTTATTTGGCAGCATGTTTTTAAGATATGTCTAACTAATACTGGGAAGCACAGATCATGTCCGAACCATAGCAACAACTACTCGCGCCATTAGATCGATGAATAAATAATACATTGAAAAGACGGAGATAGCAAAAAACGTGCCTGTAAATCCTTCTTAAAATTTCTCGCTACATCGATCGATACGCATATTAGAGCGGTCAATCTTATGCCACGAATCGGATGTCATACGTGGCTGCTTGCAGTAGTGGCTTGATAAATATCGAGGTCAGTTCCGACCATCTTCTGTTAATGGTCCTTTACGTGTCGGCTACGCTTCGCTGGTGTTTTAAACTGTTTCTATAAACTTTCGTTAGAGAGTCATATACTCAGCAAGAAGTAAGCTTCTCTGGTTTTGGCGCATATTTTTTTATAAGCTGTTCTGTCCACTCGAAGCCATACGATATACTTGACGTGATCTAACTAATCTATAACGCGTTAAAAAAATAAACTTGCTGTGAGTGTTGTGTGATGTGATGATAAAGTTCTCTGTCGTTTATAACGGCAGTAGCTGAAGAGGAGATGTCATACCGAATGATAAAGCTGTGGTCTTAAGCACAACCAACGCCCAATTCATTGTATGATGGGTATCTGAACGCCAGTTTGTTCTAAAATTATGTTGTTTCTCAATGATCATATCGATACTTTGATATCGATGATTTGATAGTTTGTATCAAAAACTGCTTTGAGATAGTGAAGTCAGATTAACTAGTGCTTAGTAGGTTTTCCTACGCTTTATTTCAATCCATACACCGAGCCGCATGAGTTGTCACGTTTTCTTATGAAGCAACATGTGTTTACCGGTTATGCGATACCTCAGGGAATAATCTCAACAGTATCCTCTGATTTACTTTGCTTATACAGCTGACGGTGGTAGTAATAAAAAATGCAAAGAAAATGTATCGTACATCCCTTGCAGTATAGTGTATACTATTGGTCTTGCTCTCGTGTTATGCAGACCCCGGGAATTATATTTTTCAAATTATTTCTCTCAAAAATTTACATTGTGCAAGATGAATTTTTTATTTTTTGACAATAGTAACCCTATTGTATTTTACAAATATCTGTAATTAAAGGTTTATATTTTTATTATTGCTATTATTATTATAGGCAGTTTTTCTAACAACAATTTTTAAACGAGTTATGCTAAAAATTGTTAAATCAAAAGATTATTATTAAAAAAACTACATTTTTTTAAATAATCTTCTCGAAAATATTTTAGATGTCTCTGAACCTTTCTTTTTTATTACTTCTCTGCGTTCTTAATGTTCGCAATGTAAACGTTTGATTAACGCTAATCAAACGTTTTATAAGTAATATCCAAGTAGCTTAATCAGAAATATGATTGATTTTAGAACACTAACGTTGTTATTTTTATGCACATATATATATACATATATATATATATGTATATATATATATATATATAT
>MNPL01003267.1:0-10557 GCA_002081605.1 Tropilaelaps mercedesae
ATATATATATATATATATATATATATATATATATAGATAGATGCACGCACGCATAGACACGCAAAGCATTGGTAAACAAACAGGGCGGACAAGAGTAATATTGGATTGTGGTGAATGGAGCTCTCATAGTTACGAATGTGTGCGTGAGGGCTCTTTAAGTTAAATATGGCGTCTCAAAATATTAAATGTCTCTTCCCCTTGAGTGAGGTGTGCGTACGGTGTACAAATGCATCGTTATGTAGGCTCATGTCTAAACAAGAGCCTGATGTTTTATATATCTTGCTTGTAAGTATTCATAATACTGCACTATAGAAATGTTTGCTTGGTAAATAAACAAAGCAATTTGTTAACGGCAGAACGAACTTGTTTGAACTTGCCACGGGGATGTGGCCTGCTAGGTCTTGTTACCTCACGAAATGCAGCCCCGAACTTCGGCAAAGATATTTCCCTCTGAAGAAAAAAACATTAACAATTTCACGGGGGACAGACCACGTCCGAGCTGTTTTTTCTAGTACTGTACCACCATAATAATATATATATATATATATATATATCATATTGCGCGCAACAAATAACCTTATAATCTTCTTCAACGCGTGCGCACTTATCCGGTGTATCCCGTACTAACTGAGGATTACCTGTCATTCTAACGTTCTTTTTTAGGGAACTTGAGCACCTCACAAATAGATGAAAAACATCTATCTACCTAACGCATTGCTCTGAGAAGAACTCATCCTTCAGGTTTAATGCGTTGCTTTGTTCGAACATGCATAAGGCGATTCCCAGCAAGACGTACCATTCGTGGGGTTGGCCACGCTTGCAAATCCTATATTGATTTGACACGTCAGTGACTTCACCAAAGAACCATATGTGGTTTTTTGTCGATTGTAAAGCGTCGTTGCTAGGCAGATAAGATCTATGTCAAGTACGGCGGTTTAATGCTCCATTTGAATGCAGTTCACGACTGCTGGAGACACGTCGGTGCACGGCTTGGACGTTCGCAGCCGCACTTTTACGAAGCCGTCTGATGACGAAGCAGTGCAAAAGCTATGGCATGGACATTAAAACGTAGACTGATGCTTAGCCCTGCAAAAATCGGATATGTAATATGGTACTGCTAGCGCCAAAAAAGCGACACAATGCTAAGGCAGGAGTTCCAAGGTCGTGAAAAAGTCAGACCTATGTGTAACGCGTATGGCGCCACAGCGGGCCGTCATTGGGGTACTCTCAGCGGGAGCAAAAGTTAGGTCAAGTGCGCCGTTTATTAAGGCAAACTTACAAAGCCGTGTCTTCTAAAAGCGCTGCTGCGAACTTCTGTAACGAACGCGTTTAAACCGGGAGAGGAACGGTTTAAACTACCGAGAGAATATCGACTTCTAAGGCGGTCAGCGTTCTAATATAGTAGTCTTGGCCAACCAGATGACGGGCTTTTGGTATATTCAAGTAGACGTTGTAAATAAGTTGTCAGTCAAGTGAATACCTATCGTATTTTCGTAAAATCATAGTGGCCGCTAACATCCAGATGGCGGTTGAACGTCTTGAATAAGCTAAAGGCCATCTTTGAGAAATTGCAGATGTGAGTTTTTGAAGCGAAAATCGATATTACTTGGCATGTTTCTTTGTTAACTTTCCGAAAACCAAAATAGCAGCAGATTCTTTGAAACACGAAGATATTTTCTGATTCTGATATGATTGTTTCGGTATGTAGCAAGCAAAAACTCAGCAATCTCTCTTGTAGGACAGTGGAACAGTGTCATGTAGCTACGCTTTGAAAGAGGTCTTCTAGTTTCGTTCAATGTTCGATTCCACGAGATGTCTTAGGGGAGGTCCCTTCGTTGAAGTTGTTTGCGAGTTTTTTGCTACCTACTGGAGCACGATAAGCGAAACAAAAAAAGCGACATAACTAGAAAAAGCAAAATTATTGTCATAACTCTCGGGCTTTGTTGCCTGCGAGACAGAAGTGTCTACCGTGCAGTTTCGTTGGTCGCATAGAGGTAGAGTGACTTCGGACCATTTGAGGTTCGACTAATGGTTTCAGCTGAAGTAAAGGGATAAACATGTTCTTCAGTTTTTCTTTCGTTACTAAAAGTCGTCATGTTTTTCTTTACGCGAATGCTCTCACGCTTCCTTCTTACATATTGCTCAAGAGCCATTGCCTCGGGAAATACTAAGTTGTTTTTCATTTTTATCAATTTAAATTCCTCGACGATCGTCGCCCTTGCTGAGGTTTGCCAAGCCTTAGATTGACCTACGAAAGCTCAATGTGAGTACCTATTATCGCTTGTTATGTCCTGCAGGCATCAACACTTTTGACCTTGAAGTTGAGAGAAAATTATTGTATAAGACCGTTTATTCTTCTCAGCCAAGAGAGAGCGTTATTTTATCAGCTACCGAACACAAGATCAACTTCTCTATTAAATTAATTCCGTATTTGAAATGATCGCATCACAGTAACATCATATGTAGTTGCGAATATTAAGTGGATAGTGAAGCATGATTTGAATGCAACCATGTATATATAGCGGTCGTCTCCGCCTTCGGAAGAGAGTGACAAAAAGGAGACAAAAGGATTGAATACTCTTTTTGCTTTGCATGCTCGCAAACGGCATCCTAGCATCCTGATATTTAGCCATCGTTGCGTGCCGACGTAGCGCACAGTGACTCCTCTTGGGAAATTATTAAACTTTTGTCAGATAAAAAAAAACGTTACATTGTTCAAATTTTTGCATAGGATACACTCCACCATGAAGCAGTAACTCCGTCAGTTGTCTGCTCAAATAGAATCATAGTTCATATCACTCGAGGGAATAGACGACCAAATAGGAACGGAGCAGCAAGTTCTAACCGAATTGGAAACGAAACGACGAAAACAAATCCAGCTTCAGCAAATAGTTCATATTCGGCATCAAATACCTGTTCCTTACGTTGTACCAACACAAATTTATCTCTCTCCTCTCCTCAGTCATACGCGTGCTTTACGAAAGCAAGATGTCAACCACGATCCATGAAGTGATAAGCACAACCCCGCGTTGTCGGCTTCTTAGGCAACGCCGCCGAATGCATGCACGTTCTTGGAGAAGCTAGGCCGTCTATCCACCGCCTAACGCTATTGCCCCTGCGGGCGACAAGTTTGAGGGCAGATTTCCGCTCAGATCGGTGTCGGCGGTACCGCCGAGTCGGTGCCAGGCAACCCGATTGCGGTGAAAGCTACGAAGCTGTCGCAAACGTCTCCGCCGGCGCGGCCAAATGTCGCCGCTATGGAAGAGACTATTTTTAGGAACGGCGGTCCGAGTGACGACAGAATTCGGTTACAACCGACGCGAGTTAATGAAACTACTTCATCCTGGCCTGTACGTTCATTCAGGCATAGTCTGAAATGGGTACGTGACCAGCGACAAAGGCGTGTCGCCGGCAATGGAAATCGTTGAAATTGTGGTCCCGTCGGCGCTTGATAGGTGACCTATGTACGCAATCCTGTTGACGCTGATTGAACGGTCGTGACAGCTATGCTGTCATGGATACGTACGCTTCTTAGTTCGGCTAAGCTAACAGCTTTTGCAGGTGCTTTATCAGACCAAATGAATAGAAGGATGGTCGATTATTGAGGGCGTGGGTATTCCAGAACGAGGAGGAGATGAGAACTGAGTGAAGTGTGCCAAGTAAATGCGGTCGGCTTTCTTGTAGGACTTCCGTCGACCGAATGTTATTGCGGATACAATTTTCAGGCGCAGATGCAGGGGCAGCTGCTGCCAAAAGAACTGTACAGGCCAGAGTTTGCTCAGAAGCGGCCGTCGGGGTTCCGCCCACGGGCTCTCTGAACGTTCGTAATCGAAAGGCCGAAACAGACGTGATATCCGAGGGGGGCTTAATAGCAGATCTGGCAAGTTCTGTCTGGCAGACCCCGAACAGGACTAACCCACACAGAGTTGGTACCGCTTTGCCAATGACACTATACGCAATGAAATGCGTTCGATATCGTGCTCATATTGGACTCATCTAGACTTAACAAACGTGTTTGTGTTGGTGCGAAATAAATATTCGAATAGTATCGATCAAAGGGAAGAAGCATTGTACTTCAATGTCGTCCTCGTTCCTATTGTGCAGTTAGGTTGAACTAAAATCGAACACCGATTTCGTAACGCAACAAGTTCCTAAAGATCCTCACAAAGATTTTTTCGATTGGCCGAAAACACACAGTTGGAGTTAGCCCTATAATACGAAAATGGAATATCGGTTGAGCATTCTTATTTTTACGATTTTATAATATATCTCCGTAAACCCTATATATATATATATAAATATATAGGGTACATGATAAATGTGTGACCTAGAGTGACTTACTATAGGTGACGCATTACTTGTCGCATTGGTTGTGTCTGGTCTAGCTGAGCCGGTCTAGCCGGTCGTAGAAGCCGTCACATACACTCATTACCTATTGTAGTTTTTTTGCTCAACAAAAACAATTCAACCACGTGCCAAAATACCCTTGATTTTTCCTTTACAGAGTCCGTAAAAATATGAATGATTTTTTTTGACAATTTTTGGACAGCTGTCTCCACAAAAGTTCTCCTCGGGTATCGTGTGCCACTTGTCGTCGTGCCCGTCCCCCGGGCGTATGCTCCCCTCGTGCCGTAGGCGAGTGCGTTTTCGTGTCTTCAGACGAAAACGCCAACTGGACGGAGCTCTGTTTCGACGCAGTGGCAATCTGGCAGTGGCTGTCACCATGATCTGGTGGGCGTTTTCTAGCACGTCCACTATGTACCGCCACAACCTGTACCCCGCTTACGTACCGAAGCCCACGCTGTCCTGCTTTATGTACCTACTACCTACCGACCTACCTACTTGCCTACCTACCTACCTACCGACCTACGCACGCAACGCACGGCTGCCTAAGTTAGGACAAGGAAGACACGGTTCGTTAGTTTATATAAATAGATAGAGTTTTATGATAACTGTTGATATTCCCTTGCTCTAGTTGATGACGATGGTTCCTATCGAGTTTCACGATTGACTACCCCGCAATACAGCCGCGTCGGCGACCCGCGTCGTCAACATCATCCCCTCACACCTTTATGTAGTAATTGTTATGATTTTTCATAAGCAGTTTTCCTTTTTCAGTCCCATTTCTTACTCCATACGCGTATACATGTTTGTAATCATGTCACTGATCCTTGTTGACCTTTTTATTTTACACACGTCCCTACGTTGGCCTTACGTTCGGACTGGTTGGTCGACACGCGCTCGATAACCCCGCCAGCGTGTCGCACGCCGCAAGTCGATATGGCGTATCATCCCCCTCGTAAGCGCTTCGCCACGTCTCGTGATTCGTCAGTTTTTCTGTCTGTTGAACGTACGTGCAGTTGTTATGTGGCTCTGTTAGCCTGACCGTTCGACAATGAACGTAGAGGCTCGTCAGCGTCGCTGTGTGTCCCTGCTGAAAATGTATGGCTCCATTGGACATGCAACCGTCACAGTCACGCACGACGAAATGTTCAATGAGACACACGCACCCTCTCTTTCTCACGCGTCGATGCCACACGCTAATCGATATCATATCCCCGCCAATATCTTGGAGTTTTACGCCAGCCAGGGCCAAGTCTGTAGTGAGATCTGTGCGTACCTTTTTATTACACTGGTGCGCTTGCCGTTCCTCCTGCATCGTCTGCAACAGCCTAACCAAACGTGACTGCCGTGACGCCGTCACGATAACAATTCATGTCCTTCTTCGCGTAATGAACACGAATGGGTTCGAACTTCGATTTTTTTCTCGACTTGAGAGTATCGCCTAATTCACGTACGATTTCCTCGTGAACCGCAGTTGCCTGCCAGTCACGGTCGACGATTCCCATCCGATTCGAATCACCAAATACTTAATCACACGCACCCATCGATGTTGCATGAATATGTACGTATATATTAACACTCATCATAGGCTTAGGACAAGCGGCAGCAACGGTAGACATAGCGAATAATGCTTTTTTACGACAAATGCTTGCGCGACATCCAATGCTCAAGTCGACGACATGAAGGACGAAGGCCCTTTCACTAATTTTTTGATGGTCTGATATCCTTGTGTTGTTTTTGTAGCGCGTTCGATATTTGCGTGTGTGTGTGTGTGTGTGTGTGTGCCATATTATGGCCTAACGTTATATCAACATATATGGCGCGTGCACGTTTTCACATCCTACCGCTTTATGTCGTTACGTTTGTGTCTCTCCACTGGGCAAAAGGTTTGAGTCCACGTGTAGCGGGCGCCATTGATTCTGTTTAGTTTTGTTATCATCCTCGCGCGTTATGTTCTTCTCCAACCCTCTTTCTCTCTCTCGGTTTGGTTCTCATAGTGTCAAAAACATCGTCCGCAACTGCAAGGGGGCTCTAGGTACATCCACTAACATGGCGGAGCTATAAATAAACGCGCTCTATGCGATATGAGTGATTGATTATTCGATGTGACCAGCCGGCCACCCTCGCGGGTGCCCTGAAATGTTGTTGTCTGTCATCTAGGAGAATGACTAGGACCGGTCTCGGCAACGATTACACAGACCCCTCACCGCTTTTCGTCCCTCACCGCTGGCCCTATTTCCGCTGAAGCCATTCCTGTTTAGTTAGTTGAGAGTCTTGACGGTTAAACGTGGTCCGATCGGCTAAGGAGGGGACAAAAAAAAGCGAATCGCAGAACCGGGGCCCCCGTCGCCTTTCGTTGGCGGCCAGCGTCAACATGATCGCGTCCGGGCATTGTCGTGTCGGCCCTCGTCGACAACGGCTGGTACTAAAGGAGGCGGGGGGCGTAGGGGGCGCAAACTAGAGGCCACTAGACAATGAATGAGTGAGATGTTCAGTGAAGTCTAGATATGGGACAGCGTTGGAGAGCGCAAGGGGCGCGTCCACGCTCCCCCCTCATAGGTCGTTCAGGACCAGCAGGGTGAAGGCCAAGACATATCATCGACATGTCGACAAGTGAGCGTTCAGGAGATAGCAACTAGTCAAAGGATTCGGGGAAATGGACGAGAGGTTCGTCAGACTCGAGTAGTAGCCGCGAGGTTGGACGCCGGTACAACGCCGCCCCCTGAGGTCGTTTTGACCCTTTTTTCTCCTGTCGATGTTGATATTATTGTTGTTGTTGTTACTATTTCTATTATTGTTGTTGTTCTGGTGGTGGTTTTTGCCGTGTAAGGCACTTCACGAAGCAGCAGCTATGTTTATCACGATTGTGGGGTTTTAGGAAGACGGGAACGTGGGAGATGGGTCCGGTCGAGTAGGAACTGCTAAGAGCATAGTCGGTCGCCAAAGCACTGTGACTAGCAACAATAGATAACAAATGACTGTGTGTGTTTGTGTGTGTCTGTGTGGGTGTGTGTAGCGCGTGTCTCGCATGCCTATGGGTGTGTCTGGCTTGGCTACATTGTGTTATTATATCAATGAAGTCTATGTACAGACTCGACTCTTCGGGTTCTCTGGACGCCGGTAGTTCGTTTTTTTCGGCCGCATCAGATTGTCGAAAGATCGAGCGCTGAACTCGTCGCGTGGGTGAACGGACATCGGACAGAAACTCGGCGGGGAGGCTTACGTGGCCGAACGCAAGAGGCTGAAGCGGCAAACAAATTTCAGCTGTCCGCCGACGGTTGACCTCCCGAACCCGATCCGCATCGTTTCTGCGTTTATGTGCATATCACTCGACGTCTCGTTAGAGATATTCACCTATCCATTTGAATGGTACATAGCCCTAATACAGTCTCGGCCACACTATCCCAGTGATGGCTGAGAGACGGGGGTATGCGTTTATTATCACGCATTTATCACTGATGATTTCTTCAGCTGAGATCTACGAGGAAATCAGTCAATCGTACCAGTTCAAGAAAGGCGCTCTACGAGAATCAGCCATAAAGGGCCATCGGTACCCCACATCCATGAGATAGATCGTGGCAAACCAAACCTTTCAACATTGCTGGTAAGCTTGACGCGAAGACTTGGAAACGGTTAACTGCGAATTGCGTTGCGCACGTTCCCTCGAAAAGAGTTGGCTCGAAGCTTGGCAACTGTCTACCGGTTAGTTACGTTCATTTCCTGTTGGAAGTAATCAGTCGCTTTCATAGGCGGATTTGCATGCTGGAGTGGACTACGCGGTCCAAGACAGTGGTCAAACGTTTTCCCTCCATTTTGTGCTTCGGTTTCCCGTTTAGCGAACACTGGAGGTCCACCAGCCCCGGTCGCACCGGTTGCATGCGTATTCTTCTGTCGCCATTTGCAGAGGACGGCTTCCCATTGTGGTCGCAGTCACCATTGAGGACACCAAAATCAGACAAGCACGCCGTGCATTTTCCTAGCGATACGTACGCGGAGAAAGTTAAAGTAAATGCACGCGAAACTGTCTGTTTACTGGCTCAAATATATTATGGAGTACTCTAGATCGCGCTAGTTATGGATGGAACGTTGGCGTTAACGTTTGCGAACATTTTCTACGCCACGACGCCATACCCTCGTGGCATTCGTAGCTACTGCAATCTAAAAACAATCTCTAAAGTATTTTTGCCGTCGATGTGGGATAAGAAATAGCTTGTGAGGCATCTTTTTCACATTCTCTCTAATATGATTGCTATTGTGTGTCTGTGTGTGTGTATGTTTCGACATCGATAAACAGGCGACCACGAGGAAATTAATTTATATCTTCTTTGCTACAATACTATCACCTCAATGTTAAGTTTTTGGCGCCAATGCAAACGCAGGCATGTCAGCGCCGGATTAATGGAAGATTCGCATTATCAACAGCGTCACCTCCGTCATTCCAGTTATCATCAGTCATTCATCCGCAACAATTACAGGACCCTCGAGAAACGCCAGTACAGCGCCTAAAAATCGACATCATTATACAGTCTTTGTGGTATAGCTACGGCAATAACTCGTTTCACCGTCAACGCTACAGCGCATAGGTCCTATGCCTTATCGTACGCATCGCTGGCACCGTGGTGACATTTATCGAACATCCTCTATGGGCATATGTGTCTAAAAAAATTCTTCTTCCGAAGTTTTCCACGACTCTTCGGATGCCCTGAATACTTCGACCGAATCAAAAATAATTTCACTGAATTTTGTTCAGAAATATGCACCCGAAACTTCCTGTGAAATACTTCCAAACACGACCGCGAAACGTTTTGGTGTGTCCAGGGTGTCCGAAAAAGCTTCTTTCACTATTTACGTATATATATCTATATATATGTCTTCTTGACCTCTCCGCGAAAGGTTTGATTCATCTGGAGTTGTGTTCAGGTTTGTTGCTTGTTCGTGTTTCTGTTGCCGTTGATACCGTTGTTGTTCTTGTCGTCAAACAATAGTTTAGTTGTCGATTATCGGTACGGGTGCGACGTTCATTTAACCGCAGCAGTTCGTATTCGGTAGTAGGAGTAGGTTATTATTATTATTCGGGTGCAGTTGTAGTAGCAGTAATAGTAGTAGCAGTAGTAGTAGCAGTAGTAGTAGTAGCAGTAGTAGCAGTAGTAGTAGTAGTGGTAGTTGTAGTAGTAGTAGTAGTAGTACTAGTGTTCTGTGATAGAGTTGCTTATCTAGGTTACGACCGAAAGAAGTACATGCCAAGTACATCCTTTCCTGTCGCTGTTGAAACTGTAGGTACTCATGTTTTCCTCTGTCATTTCGTTATTAAGTTATCAGTAACAATCATATTCGTACTCTGTTACAATTGTCATCATCCGTCGGTAATTGATAGCGTCGTCGAATTGCGATTTCAGCGTCGTTCCCCCGATGAAGTGGTCGATTTGTGTCGGATATTTTCCTGTCCCCAGCGTCAACAGTCGCTCGCTTTTTCAGCGCCTCGACTCGTCATACTCACGTGGTTATCCGCAAGTATCAGTAATTACTGTCGTCTAGGTAACAGTGTATGTATCGGTGATTAGGTGGTTGATATAATTGCGGTAGCAGTGTCAGACGCACGACAAACGCCCCCATATCACTCTACGACTTGCGAACGCCCTTAGACTATAATACGCTGCCCCGCTCGGCGTTGCCATGTCGCCGGGTTTTTTTTTCTCATTTTTGTGCTCTAGAAAAATTTACAAAAAATTGTTCCCTTATGAGTGTGTACCACAGCGAGCCGTCCTCAGCGACGTCTCCGAGGCAAACGGGGATTTCGGTCAGAGCGCGAAGATTTGAGGATGACACCGTAGACCCGTAGTGCTTGCAGCCGTTTCTGTAAAATGCACTCGTTTTTATTTTTTTTTTCGCGTATAAACGCCGCATGACAGGTATACGGGTTCGCCTATGCGACATGCAGACATTGCGGATGTTCAAGCTACAGTTTCGCGTTTCCCCCCTTCCCTCGTAATTGTCAGTACCTCTCTATGGTATCACGACCTTCTGATGAACAAGTGGATGCGGTCCGCCCGTTTGGTCTATTGGTTCCCGGCCATTAAGCACTTACCTACGCGTCCTAGGTTTTTTCCTTATCGAGGATTCATATAACAGCATCACATCCGCAACAGTGGTGGATAAGTGCAATAGCTGTTGATATATATATATATATATATATATATATATATATATATATAT
>MNPL01003268.1:0-17545 GCA_002081605.1 Tropilaelaps mercedesae
ATATATATATATATATATATATATATATATACTAGTATGTTTTGTATTGCATTCATAAATATGACTTCTACTGGTACAAACGAATGTATGTTTTATATGAGCGAATATGTTTGTGTGTAGTAACTTTTTGGTGGTGGTGCTTCTACCAATAACTTTTAGGCATTATATAAAGTCATAGTAAATTTTTTTGCACTGGATGTACGTTTTTTCTGTACAACCTTCACGATACGAGGAGCTAAATACTTTTTTCAAGGATTAGTATAGGATGCATCATTTATTATGTAAGGGCAGATTGCATATCAAATAGATGAGCTCGCTCCACTCACTCGGTTATTTTCTTGGACGTTGCAGAAGGCCGAAACAAGAATTCGAACAACTCCTGCATGTCCATATCTCGTTGCCGTATGCAATGGTGTGTCACCGTACTGAAAGAAACGCAGTTAAAACGTTAGTCGATGTTTCTACACACACGTTGGAATGTGCTTTTTATTGATTCAATCAATTCCATAGGCCCAACCTTATAACTAGCTTTCTCAACCATCAAGGACAACTTATGCTAATAAACAGGCAAAGAAGATTTACACCGGCTTTTGTAGGAACAAATGTACTCATAATCTAGAATTAAAAAATGATAAGAAATAGATAGATAAGAAAAATGATAGAAATCTTTAGATGCTCAACTAGCGCTTGGTTGTACTCGGTTGCGCTCGGTTGTGGTTTGCTAAGCAAACTTTTTTATTTAAGTCTCACATTGTTCACACCCTTCTTGAATATATTTGACTGTTATTATAGCGGTTGTTTCTACGGAACTTACTGATATTGTATTGTTGCTTGTTTCAAAATGTGTTGCTCTCTTCGGCAAGTTTCATTTGGCGCCTACGTGTGTTTGTGCGTGTATGTGAGCGTGCGCGCGTGTGTCGACAAGATAAAGGAAGTCACTGAAGGCCGAAATTGTAGGCATCTCGTCTTCTGTTCATCGCCGCTTGGTTTTTGTTGCGCTCTCATTTTTGATCGACAGCTTGTTTCTCGCTACATCCGCTATTTTTGGCGTTGTTGCTGACGCTGCTGACTCTGCTGTCCAGTCACCGAAGAAAATTTGAACGCTCAAAGTCTTTATCAACTTTTACCGGTCAGGTTTCGTCAGAGAAAGGCACATGATTAGAAGAGCGGTAGTTGGAACTTTTGAATCAAGCGACACGTGTGCAAGAGCGTATTTTCACAGACTGAAACATAAGCAGGCAAGTGCCAGGCCACTACTCATCGGATCGGCTCGTATATAAATTGAGCTAATTGTCTTATCGAAAAAGCCCAAAGCACCTTCTTGCAAGGCGTAATTGACCCTCTTCTGGTTGTTCACCCATATTCTGTAATGTTGCATTTAGGTAGATATTATGATAGGCCCCAGACCAGAAGCGAATTTTTAGACAATTTGTTACCCGGTTACTGGTCCTACATTAGGTATCATAGTATCATCGAATTCTCACTCTCAGATTACGAGTGTATGTACGCTGCCATTTTTCCATCACACTTCGGTGGTGTTATTCTTTTCGTGTATCATCCTTAGTTCTTCAGCTCTTACTGCACGTTTTGCGTTCGAGTGAAATCAAGCCTACAAAAAATGCAAACATTGTAGGAAAATGCTATAAACGCGCCTGGATGAAATTTTGCTAATGGGTGACGGTAATAAGGGTTCGTTGACGAAGTGCAAAAAGATGGTTTCTTCTTGCCAGAAGGTAAAGGACAGTTGGACGCGCAGTGCGGTGCTTAAAGGGCGCGTTTTAGCTTCGGGTTATGTGAGATGGAATGAGGACACGTGACGTAATCCCGCATGCCAGTACAACGCTCAAATAAGCATGTGTTTATTAACATGTGACATGAAATTATAACCTTGTGCGCAAGACCAGAAGCAAAGATTGAAAAATCGAGCAATTGAAGTCCTCCTTCTAGCTTGGGCCGGTTGAGGATCATTTTAAAATTCTGATTCTGCCAACGTCTGTGACAGTAGAATGAAACTCCTCTTTTATTTACGCAAATCCGTTCTCCCTGTGCGCCGTACTTGTAAAACAGATGGTTCTGGACAATGGACCCATAGGCGTAAATTACATCGACCATCGTCGACAAATGTTCAACAGATGATGACGGAAGGGATGATCTTTTTGAGGATGATAATGATATTTCTGCGTCGTTGTCATTACAGCGATAAAGATGATGATAATGATGATGATTCATGACCATGACGATGATAATAATGAGCTTATCTCATTATAACACGAGTTACAAGGCATTAATATGGGCAAGAGGCCTTGGGATGAAGTCACCAAAGCACAGTGTTACTATATCGCAGGATGAAAAAATCTATAAAAGCCATGTTGCTTTAAATGATCGGAGTCACGATGCGATGAGGAAACGGTGGTTGCTAGCTACTCCACTTTCATGAACTGCGGCGTACCTGCTGCCATATTAATAATGATGATGATGATCAAAAGGAAAAAAGCTATAGTGCATATGTACGGATAAAGAAGCAGCAAAATTACTAAAAGAAGAGGGGAAGGAAAAAGTGTCATGAACTCGGATAACCGTTAACAACGAAATGACGATCTGTTGGAATAGAACTTAGACTGTGAGTAGCAGTACAACGACAGCTTCCACAACCATCGAGTAGCTTGTACATTATTATATGAATACGCTCGCAATCATACAAAGGAAGACGCTTACAACAGAAGTCCGCAACTAGTGTGTGTACGGATATTTTTTAAGCTGTTAGGTGTCTGTTTTTATTTTTCACACAAAACATTTGGTAATAAGGAGAGTTACGTACGATTATCTTTTTATAATTATTAGTTATATATTGATGCAGTGACCCTAAAAAAAAATATATATATATATATATCCCGGGCTATACACCATTCTTACGTAGTGTGTAAATTTCCTTAAAGGTATTGTCTATAAGGAATATTACCTTCGGAGGTAATCTGTTTGGTATACATAACAGGGCAAGATCACGGCGTCAAGTGCGCTATGATTCAAGTCTCTTTTGTTAAAATATTTTTTGTCAATACCCATACAAAGAATACAAAGTAACCTGCATCACTCACATTGTTTTTGACATCAGGGCCGCACCCTTCCATAAGCAAGACTCGAGTACTCTGATTATGACCATTTTGGGCGGCGAGATGCAACGGTGTAAATCCTGCTTTGTTTTTAACGTAAAGATTTGCGTGGGCTTTGGCGAGTACCTGCAAACCACATCATTTGGTATTAACTGCATATATACTATATAAAGTGTTTCATAAAATTCACTAGTATTTTCAACTAACATTGAAATAAGCGTGTTTGAACCGTTTTATGTTCTTACTTTGGTACTCTAATATGAAAAAATTACGGTATGATTATTAGTATGCACTTTGTTTTTAAAAAAACACTGAACAAATAGTTTAGCGACGTAATATATAGGATATTGGAGTCTAAGGAGCATTCTATTAATGTCCAAACAAATACATTAGTTAAATACATGAGTGTTATTTTAAAGCATGCCAGACTGAAATTCTTCATCCGCTTAGTCCATATTGTTTCATCTAGCCCATCCCTGCCATTGTGGCCTCTCGTTCGCTTTTAGTAAACCGTACATATTAGGTTCCATTCATGTTACTATTACTAAAACAATAATAATTACTGTATCTTTATGTTATATTTCCGGCACCACCATTTTGCATGTTCAATTTCCTTCTGTCTTTCGATAGTTGGCAGGCCTGGTGGTAATAGGCTGTTGATGAAACGGTTAGCAGCATCGTGCACATTTTGACCGCGCATTTTGACAAAAGGCGTCACCTGGCGCAGCAAAGCCATGCAATACAACCGTTTTACTGCATAGACGAAGGCAACAATAGAAATAATGATATAACGGCCGTATGGCAAACTTTCCAACTGTTTTAAAAGGGGTAAGTTAGTGATGGTGTTGTCGCTGCGAAAAAGAAACAAGTGCTAGTGCATTTTCATACAACGATGCATTGAAAGTTATAGTTAGACGGACGACGACTGGGAACAGCCGAGCACAAACTCTCTAAAAACCGATCTATTAGATGAGCACGTGATCAAAAAAGAGTCACCAGTAAGTCATGAGCATTGCTATTATCATTATTTATTATTTTGACCATCCTAGTACTTTTGCGGGGTTTGTTATAGGTGAATAAGGGATTTTACTGTGTTGTGTTCATTATGAAAAAAGGAAGTGGACCGACTGTATCGTCAGTGCTGGAGACTCCGTAGCCTATATTTTCTCTATTGCCAAAGTTGCTACAGCCGTACTCGGCATTTTGTTGCCTTTCGCCTGCGTGACAACATCCGGAGACCATTTAAACCTTGGTGGTGTTCGAAGCGAGAATTTCCGACACACATTTTGTAAAACCCTGACACAACACATTTTCGTCGAAGATTCAAAACTCACACGGCTTTCAGCAAGGTGGCGCCGTTTTTTCCTTTGTTATTTAAATACAGATATTGAATGCATGCAAGCCTGTTTCTATTTGAGTCTGTGTACAGATGGGTGTGTGCCCGCATATGTAGACTGACACAGCATTGTCAAAACGAGTAGCCCACAGCAACTCTGAACTGTCAGAACCTCTCCATTTTTCAAACAATGATGAGAATTATAAATATGGAAATGAGTTTGGAAAGCTGTTTGCTGCGCTGGCTCACGTCTAAATGGAGTCACAAGTTTCGAAACGGCCTCGAATAATATGAAAATATGTGCCTACAGCTTTGCGATACAAATGAGCGTGCAGATAGCTGGTTTGAAATAATGATAAAGTTATGTAGAGGGTAGTTCAAAGGGGGAGACCTAAAGCGTATGGTTAGATAGTGTCGATATTTCTCGAGTTGCAAATTCAGCACCATTACCCCCTAAGCTAGACCGTTGACTTTAAAACGACGGGGAACACTTCGAACACATACTAATTTACGTAATCTTATGTACAATCACTATCAAACTCTGCAAATATAAAAGATACATGATGTTTCAAGATGTTATGTAGCATCTCTCCCTGCAGAGTTAAATAAAACTCGGATACGGTAGGTTAGCATGAAATCGGCTTACCGAAGTTTTGGCTATAATCTAATTTTGTAGCGCGTAAAATACCTACATAACTGATGTAAACGGTGATGACTTTAATTATGATTATACACTTTTTGGAAAGTGAAACAACGTATTTTCTTCTAATCCTTAATTAATTCCAACTCACTATTTCTCTTTTACAACACAGGCCCCTGTAGTCAAATTTATTTGCATCTATGGAAAAAAAGCTAATTTTAATTGACGTATATTAAAAAAAATGATTAAACGTTTCAACTTCATTCAATTTTGCGAAATTAGTCCAACTAAATTATGTAGACCTAACAAAAAACTGTGTGTTTTTATTTTTTCGATAAAGATACCTTAATGGTGTACCTCGCTGCTAGATTTCACTACAATTTATCTTTCTGTGCCGCAATTGCAATGATACAAAAGTCCTTTAAACTAACACGTACGTTTGCTGTAGGCGTGTCATGTGAATAAAGGCTTCAGTACAAAAATTATAGTTACAATAGTATGTGAACGCGCGCGCAGTATGCCAATAATACATGCTTTAAGAAGAAAAAGAAATCCAGCGAGCTTTTTGAAAATGTACCTCGACACTTTTACTGAAGCCTCTCCACGCAACTTCATGCAGGGCTGTGTTACCGGATAGGCGTTCCTGCATGTTGAGGGCGCCCCCGTGTTTCGCCAGTAACCGCAGCACCTCAACGTGACCATCCATGGCTGCTTGATGAAGCGGCGTATATCCACACTGTAACAGAAATACAATAACCGGAAAATAGAGAAATCGACTACATTAATTGCAGCGAAGCATATATATATATACATTCGAGAAACTGTTTTTTATCATGTCACGTTCTCCCTACATCATTATTTTAGTATGTATGAGCTGTGACGTACACATTTTTAAAATACACCTGATAACTTTGTTCCTACTGCACTCTTCGTCCGTATAGATGCTTGGTGCGTTTTAAAATTACTGTAGTGCTAGAAAGAGAGAGAATATCAAAGCGAAATACATTTATACCTTATATTGTGAATATTTCGGATCAGACGCCACTGACCTCTACTTCAGCAAGTATAGAAAATATAGATCGACATTGACGTATTTAAATAAAACATTAAACTCGTAACATTCTGTTCTCCTATAGATCTTTCGTACAATGGAGAACGTTGCAGGCTAACTGAATATAGGCAATTGTTTAGTTGATTCCTTCTATGAATTATGTTTGTAGGATTATTATGCATTCTCGTTTTAGACTTGCACTGTTTCCTTCTACTGGCGACAACGGCTTTGGTTAGACAGAGACCCAGTTTAAAGCGAAATAAACCTGAAGAAACACTGCAAAAATAAAGAAGCTTACATTGGCGTTAATTATCCAAGTTATTGATTAGTTATATCCTGGTTTGCTATGTGACAATTTGGGTATGGCTTTTAATAATTCTTGGTTGCGTCTACGATTCTTCAAGGCTTTTGCAATTCTATGTTAATTCGTCTCGCACATCAATACCGAAATGGACAAACAGGTATTTGGTTACCGGTTGGCAATAGTAGTCAGTATGGACCACTGCATAGATATTTCAAAGACTTGAATTTTACCAGGGCAATAAAAGTTACTCAGTTAGATGGAGAAATTTGCCAACGTGAGAAAAAGAAATAAACGAAGCGTTAAATCCTTTTTCTCCCTACTTATCCTTTTTTAACGTTTTTCCCTTATCAGTACTCCTACCGCATGAACAAATCAGCAGCCAATTTCAAACCACAGTTTTGAGACACGCAGGGAGGAAATTAAAGTGGGGAACGATAGAGTAAAAAGTTAAGCTGCGAAATTCGTCATTTAAATAGTCTTCTCTAAATCTGTATTTTGCATTTCAAGGCGACGGTTTGTCACTTTTAGATACAGCTAGCGTCTCGCTACTACAACCTCTAGGGCAATATAAACATTCGCAACAAACAGATAAAAGCCGTTTTGTCGTCTTCTAACTGAATACAGAATGTCGTGCGATTCCCGCCATTTTGCTTTTACTTAATCGGTCGAGCCATCCAACTTTCTTGACTCAACCGTATCTACCCTTGCTTCGGTGCCCTTTATTCTATTGCCTTTTAGCGATAGTTTAATGGTAAGCGAGTGCCAGTCGCTATCACAACCGTTGTTTCAAAGCTACTCCCTCTCTCCCGTTCTACCTGAGGTGTTTCGTTATTCCTCCCATTGCTGCTATGATTGATAATGGCAGTGTGATACTAATGGTGTGGTAACTAGTGGTGATACGGTTATGGTGCGGAAATAGCAACATCAGAGCGAGCAACAACCAAAGTGTTCCAAGGTGTTCTCTACTGTCTTGCTCTTTTGTACTGTTTCAAAAGACGCCGTTAACCCCAGTGGCGCCCTGTTCTGTTGCGTGTAGAACCACGCTCGCTTGTCTAATAACACATATTCAAACGGACACACTGAAAATGAAGCGATTGTAAGGAGCTGTAGTAGTGCAGTGAAACTCCATCATAACAGATGGCAGGGAAGAAGAGATACAAATGCATGCACAACACCCAACATCGCACCATACAGAGTCTCTATTTGCTCCTTTTGTTGCTCCTCGGATGGATGCTTACGATTTACGCCAGTCCCTTACTTGTTGAGTCTCAACACACACATATTATGCATATAATTCTGCAGCGATCCTTGGTTTTTACTCCTTTAATGCCGGATGTTTCTTTATATTGCAGCTTCCTTGATCCTGTAAGCGCTCCCATGCTTTTCTCGCACTCTTAAAAACGAACATTTCCCTATTTTTTCGTTTACCGAGTTCTCAAAGCCATGTCTCCACAGAACAATAGTTCCTATTAATTCTATTCCTGTTTATTCCAGCAGCAGTCATTCATCCAGTTTAGAATTTCTGGAGAGTATTCCAAATTTCAACAGCCTGCGTAGCTGAAATTCCTTCCTCACGAAACCCAAAGGTCCCGAAGACGAGGTCAAGCAAACTGTTGCGAACTTTCATTCGCCTGATAAAACTTGCCAACTTTTTGTATCAATTCGTCTTTTCTGGCTACCAATAAACACTTCACCTTTTTACTTGGGCATTGCTTTTAGTGAGGCTGTGTTGCAAAGTTTTTAGCAAATTTTTTATTCGATTGTGAAGTTGGTTCTCTATGGAAGATCGTTTGGGCTGATATTTATTATGGGCTAATGGTTAAAAGGGTTTGCTTTAATAAGCATCTTGTTCTTTATATATTTGGGCTGGTTCACTGCTATCGGACGACAATTTTTTTACGTGATGGTAAAAAATAATTTACTAGAGTACGTAGCTATTTTTACGTTTCACCTGTAGCACTAGTTGTAAACGATAATTCAGTAACTTTCGCTTACTCAATGCGTGTGTAAGCACGAGACATTTACAAACAACAATCCAGTGAACCATTAACTCTGTATCAGCTGCAACATTTCCATGTATCAAACAAAACATTACACACACACGATAGAGCCTCCGAGGAGGCTGCAAGGATAGAAACGCCGAACAGGTCTGACTTTAATAGTGTATTTAGGTATGGTTTCAATCGTCATTCATTTAACCATAAGTACCGTGCAGAGCTCTCTATATAATAGGCTTACGGCTTGTAACACTGGCCATGGTGTGATAATCACAGAACAGACTAGTGCTTGGCAAAACAAGCTCTAAATCGCCAAGCTAGCAAGCTATAGTTTTCAAGTCTTGTGGAGTATGCGTTTGCTCTGCTACAAAGTTTTATGGCTTTTTATAGCGTGTATAATCAGTAGAACCATACATGTGTTAAATTATGCGTAACAAGATTGCAGGAATTGCTTGAATTGAATTATAGTTATAGATTGCTATGTAAAACACTTGGCTACTTTTACTAGAGTCGCGCTCCAACAAAATTTTATCCTCAGACCCACTCTCCCATTCAAATTGCAGAAAGAAATAGGAGGCTTTGGTAATCTACATGAGCAAGTCGTGTTAATTTCGTCTGCATGCCCAAAATATTTCAAAACAATAGAGGCAACCGTTACCTATGTATCTGTCCGTTGACGTTGTATTCCCGGTCAATAATCATATCTTCTCTTTGGATTGTCACTTGTAGAGGCTTCTATTGAAACTCGTATTGGGGTCACCATTTTAAATGCTTGTCAGACCTTAATGATGAAGGATTATCGCAACTGGTTGTCTATCCCTAATAGCTACATTTATGAAAAGAATATGTTTTTTAAACAAATACCTCAACCTTCGTTATTACTGCGATCGCACTGCTACTGTTGTCTGTTATTGTGAAACTTCACCACAAGAAGCAAAGATAATCAGTAAGATGCAAAGCAAAGTTATGTTGATGCAACAAATGTGATGATAACCCCCCGTAATGAGGCTAATGAGATGGTCGTGAATGCATCTTCTCCTTCCATTTATCGTTGCCCGCTTCTTCGTCTTTATAGCATTGGTATTGCCTTTTTACCTTCTCCACTTCCAATACTTCCGCCTCGCCCTTCTTGTTCACAACCCAACCAACCCACGACGGAGATGATAGTGGATGCGGTGAAAAAAGTACACAGGAGCGTCATTGTCATAGCGATCGTTTACATGAATTAGTGACAGGATCATAAGTGAAAACAGTGCCAAACGTAAAAACAGGAATAGCATCCGAAGGTGAATGGTTTGTGTTGTCTCAAGCCCGCGAAAGGAAATTGTTAGCGATGATAGAGGCAGACTGGTGACTGTTGCTTCTAATTAAACTGACGACGACAAATTCTGCAAGTGAAAGCTGCGATTATGGTCCCGTCGTCACAACACCAGAAGTGCAAATTCGGAATGTGTTCATCTTCTTTTTTATTCCTTTTCTTATTTCTTTTCTTTATTTCTTTCTCTATTTCGTTTTTGATTTTCCTGTAGCCGTCTTGTCCACCTTTCCCGAACGCTTAATGGGCAGCGTTTCGCTGGAATGCGTCTCATCTGAAAACGTGCTCCCTCACACACAAATATGCGCGTGTGTATACATGTGCATATACGGACGACAAAGTGATACGACAAAGTGAAAATTAACGTAAGAGAAATAAAGTAAAAAAACAGAAAAAAGGATTCTTAAACAAAAAAGGGAACAGGAACAGTAAAACTGCGATTACCGACAACACTGTGTTGTGTCCTTACACGCATCGCAAGAACATAAATTCGGTAGTGGAGAACGGCGCCGAAATTTTGGGTTAGTCGAATTAAAAGGAAAATGAGATAATGAAAAACGAAATGGAGATAGGAAAAGGAACAAGTAGAATTGAGAAAGTAATTTGGACGGATTTCTTCAAAAACTTTGTTCATCGTTTCACTGTTTTGTGTGCCAGAGGGTTAAATTGAGGCATTGCGTTATTATTGCTCGAAAAAGATATGGAATAAATCTCGATTCAAGCTTGGCCGACCGAATGGAGGTTCGTTACCGTCAGATGTACTACGTGCTCCCCCATTTTATCTAGTCGTGAAGCCATATCCCTGACGTATCGCTATGGGACTTATGAAAAGACAACAATCATATATAGGGGTCGTGCGTTTACTTAATGCTGCTGTACGGCGTTTGAATAGCATCTGTCTGATATACGCTATAATTTTATAGAATCTGCATGAAGTGATTAAGTATTAAACGAGTGTTGTGAATGAGTATACATTCCGAAATCAGCATTGGTTCTTTTACCCTAGGATAGTGCGGAGAGACAATCGCAATCATAAAAGGTCTGCCACCATTTTCAACACGTAAACCAAGACGGGTTACGCGGCGGTGAAAATAATAACCCTTGGCTTATTTAAGGGTTATGCCTTCCTCTTTCGGCAATTTTTAGGAGTAGTTTATACAGTTATGTACATATAGGAGTCTTTACTAATACAGTTTTTTTTTCAATGAAGATATCGAAAGGTCTCTTTTTAGAGCGTGATCTCTGTATAAACATGGACTGAACAGACCTACATGTTTTCATAAGTACTGAACAGCCCCAGCAATAACGGCGCTGCGATCACAATGCAAAGTGTTTGTATCTTCTATATTTTTTGTGCGTTTTTGACACTGTGGCTTTCATTATTATTATTATTATTATTATTATTATTATTATTACACAACAAAATGACATCTAAATGCGGTTAAAGTCGATGGTTCATACTCAGCCATGGATTCTTCTTATTCGAAATGTGAAATGTTCATAGAATCGTAATTGCAAAGCTTCCTACTAGTTTCGTGACTCACAAACAGAAAGCTAATATAAATTTTAGAAATCAAACTTGTCTTGGGCATTACTATATCTTTGGGCTATCCAACTAAATTTTTCTGCCTTGCTATTTAAAAAAAAGCCGGGTATTACCTATAATCTACCACCGCACAATGCAAAGGATTAAGTGATAACACACAGCGCAATGTAATAGACTAAGAAAACTAATTTTTCTTGCTTCTCTCCTTTTTCAAGGGAATCCGGATAAAACTTCAACGTAAAAGCGTGCAAAATGGAGCTGAACTATGACAGTATACTACACCGAGCCTTTATATTCTACGAACTGTATAATCTGCTAACGGGGGTGGCTTAAGCGTTCACAATGGCGCCTTTTATGAATAACATTGTAACAGTGTATACATTGTATATGTATATTCGATAGGGTCTGGTATAAGCATAAGTTTAATAAATGCTCTTAGCTATGAGCTCATCGTTTTGTCAAAATCTTGGTAAGAGCGAGAAGTCAAAAGAAAAAAATATTGAACGCGGATTGTGTAAATCCTTCTGGCTTTCTTTTCGTTTATTCTTTTACTGGTTACCATTGCTGTACATGCTGCATTTTTTATGCACAATAAAACTGACAGCTCTTACTCATTTTCCGCTTTATTTATTTGCTCATACATTGATGAAACGTCTGTTCTTATTTCCAACATTTAATATAAACATTTGACATATTCACGTCGAGATGCGTCGCAAGATATTTAGAGGAAAGGACCGTATGACTAACAAAGAATAAAAAATGCTACGTACCCTACCAGAAAGCCAAAATATATATTTATCCAGTCGTGCTAATAATCGTTATGACTGCTCGCATTGCACTAAATTGCGCTAATCTTTTTTCTGCTTACAATCGAGGCAAGTAGTTCTTATAAAAACAGAAACCTGCTTACTTCTCTTCATAAAGTGTAAATGAGGCCCTTCTCAATGCAGATATTTAAATAAAAATCCCCTTTGAGTCGATGATACGGAACATGTACATAAAGTGGCAAAAGGAGTGGCAACCTTGATAAAATCATATGCAAAAATGGATGAACGACTTTGCTAGACACCACCACTACAAGCTTATGAGAGACACTTCTCTTTCGTACCTTAAGTTTTCTTATTATTATGTTATTGAAAACAGATCTCTACGAAAGGTAGAAAGTTGAGAAAGAAAATGTATCTTTGTAGGCAAACAACATTACTTGACAGGCTAAGTCTATTCAACATAAATTATAATAATGCATGATCCTGTGATCGATTGAGGTGGATGTTGATGGTGCCGTTCCGCACTGTGAAGAGGTTCATGGTTGCTTATAAGGGCTATTATCATTCAAGAGTCGTATCAAAACAAAGCATTAGACCCGTGTTGCGAGTAAGTTTAGCAAGTTTAGAGCAAATTTACATTAATCACAGCCTAGCAAAAAAGGGGGCAAAAAGTGGGCATTTAAACATGTGAATTTGTACTCAACCCCATACAGTTATTAGGGCAAGCATGCATTGCAAGCCAACACGCTAACTTGGTCGTCTTGCGCGTTGATGGTTGGTTTTACCAGAGTAACAAATAATCAGCTGCTATTGGTGGTGTTTATATGTTTCTACAACATCTTTCAATATCTTGTGTGCACATGTTCGTGTAACGTCGTTAACAAGAATAAATCACACATCTAACAAGTTTGTACTTATGAACGGAATTCCGGATTAAACGTTTTTCCAAATCGGACATTTTTCCAGATAAAAAAGATTTTACTTTCTGTGGCAAATCTAAATATTGTCTAGATTTTTATAGAAAGCTACACCCCTTAAACACGGCAACAGCTGAGTCGTCTATTATATTCAAAGGAATTTCGCTACGCGCAAAAGTCCCTTCGCCTGAGTAATACTTTTCGACCTAGATTAAATTTAGGAGAGGGGCCTATTGTTACTATGCGTTAGTGCATGACGTTCCATTTTGTATTATAAATCTGTTATTTGTTGAGCACTCGGTCACCGGTTCAAAATCACTGAATTGCACACTCATAGATATTTAGACAGACAGTCACAAACTCGCAACGGTTGTATCCTGCACAGACACAAAAAATACGCAGGCGTACGCAGGCTTAACTTCCACCACGTGCTAACGTGACCGAAGTTTCTTCAGCAGAGCCACCAGCTTCAGCTTCCATCAGCTCCAGTCACCATAGCGAACTATAGTGTGTGTAGCGGTTGTCTCTGGAAGTTAACCATCGGTAGATGTAATCGGCTTTGAACTTTTCGGTATTGTCTTTTTTTTATATGAAGCATTCAGTTCTTTTTTATTCTTCGTCTTTCAGCCTTTCGTCTATTCGACTTGTTGGCACCATTCAGTCTGTTTTTTCCGACCGATCTCTGGATAAGGATAACGTACATTTTGGTACAATTCATTTTCTTCCATTTTCATTGTCATAAGAATCTCTATTGAATTAGGATACGGATAAATCGCATATGTAAATCTATATACGTCACTGTTTCTCCACTTGCATATGAAGAGCACACTAAACGGTTCTGTTATATTAAAGCCTTCATTGCTTGTTGACTCAGCCACGCAGCTTAATGTTCAGTCAGCAGCTGCATTTATAGAAGTAACAGTAATAACAGTAACACCAGAACATCGTTGTCGTTAATTATATTCGCAGACGAGCATCAACCACAATGTTGCTTTACACATAAGCGAACTAAAACACAGTACTTGCTTACAAAATAAGGTTGTGGTAGTTCCCTATTAGTTCCATTATGCCTCCTCTTCCTTTAAATCGGCTCAATTCGCTTAAGAACTCAGAATAAAAGTGTAACTCTTAAAATCAACCACTGAAGCCTTGAGGAACAGGAGTCAGAGGCGAGGCATCCAGCTTTTGGCAATGTATGCAGAGATAATTAGGCAGCGCTAGATAAAGAGTCTTGCCAACTTCACCTCGCAAAGACGTTCTACGAAAAAGCAGAACGCAGCAGAAAAGTCGAAAAAGAATAAGGAGGAGATCAGAAGAGCACCGTCGGACATTCGCCAGCGCTAACGGCATACGTAACAAGCATGCCGACGGGTTCGCGTTTGCGTAGACGCTCAAAAAGAGAAGAAAAAGCGGAAAGATCGGATGAAGAGTCTGGCTGAGTTCGATCGTCTGACACACGCTCGACAGAAAAAAAGCGACCATAGCCGAACGCACCAAATAGACACGAGCCGAGGTAACGATGAACGGCGAATGGCGGTGGTGAATGGCAGTGGCTGGGCTCGCTGGCTCGTCGTAAAGAGATCCCAACCAATATCTCGGCCCAGTGGTCCAGCGATCTAACCTACCAACAAAGGAGCCTCTAGTCACAAATCGCTACAGCACCGATAAAAGCGAGCAAGATGAACTGAGCACCACACAAATGGATGTCGAGGAAGATGCCAAGCCAGTTAGTTTTCCGTTGACGATGAACAACGGGGCCGCGATGCTTCTTGCAACGTAACCAAACACTGAAGGCATGCTGCGAACGGATCTGATGTCCGCAATACGCACGCTAAGGTCCTCAGTCCATATAGGTAACCACCACGAAAATGTGGAAGACCATTTCGTGCCACGATTAGGCCATACGGCTACTTGAATGAACCCAACCTAGGCATGTATACGCACCGCACGGAGAACCTCCTTAAGCTATGTTTTGTCTCTGTAATTTTTTCACCTGAAGGACGGCAAAGAGTAATGCAGTCCCAGTTAGGGTCCAGCGATCGTTTCAAATATATTATACGTCCGAAGGAAGTGGGGGCTTTTCGTTGCTCATATTTCACTCTAACATTTCAGGAACGATTCATATCCTTCTCGTACGCTGAACGCGAGTTCTAACAATTTAATATTAAACTACGGTGATGACAACGATGAAATCTTCACTGCCTCTCATTTTGCCAGCAGTCTGATTAAACCGCAGACGGAGGGTCGGTAGAGCTAGTGGTTTTTCTGCGTGACTGAAAGCACAAAAGATCTACGGGTGATATGGTCATCGAGAAAATCAACAAAGTCAACAAGCAAAACCTCTGCGGAAGCAATAGCTGTTGTTGTATTTGTGACCGCAGCAATCAACCCGGAGATAACAAATTGTCCTGTCTATTTGTAACACCAAAGATGTATGGGCGATCGTCACAATGCAGCAGGCATAACAAAGGGACGCGGCAGAAATAAAGATGTCTATACATATACACATTTACATATTTTATCCATGTTTATTTTTGCTCAACCAATATTAAGCTACAGATCCAAATGCTATCAGTTAATCGTACTCATAGGCAACGGGAGAAATACAAAGAATATAGAACATAGGCGGTTGGTGCTAAAGGATTTGCATGTCATTGTACCAATAAACATAGGGGAAATGTCTAAAATTGTCCAATAATACTTTGCTAGAGTTTATAGAGATTTACGTAAGTATGAGAACAGAATGAGTGACAGTTAGTGGTTTATCAAAAATGTTTATAAGATCAAACTGACAGAGATAACAAGACTGTACATTCCACATTTGTAAAGGAAGAGTAAGAAGTAAAGAATTTTATATTTTTACTGACCGCATCAAGTTGGTTAATTTTAGCCCCTCCAGAAAGAATGAGGCTTCTGGCTGCGTCCACGAAGCCGTTAGCACAAGCCATATGCAAAGGTGTACGGCCCTCCTGAAAACCAAACAAAGAATAACAACATACTAAACATTACATACCTCAGGCTCATTTGAAAGAACGTGACTACATTTGGGCCACTTCTTGCATATACATGCTAGCCGTTTTTCATGAAAACTCAGAAGATAGAATACAAAGTACCGGTACAAATTAACTTGAGCAATATTCCTTTACTATGGTCGTTAGAATTTTCAGATTACTACTATCATAAAAAAGGACACTCGATCACTTTCTCCAATGACAAACTTTATCATATGACGCCTTTGGTTCGTAAAACTTTGGCTAATGAGGTGAGGCGCCGTGCATTCAAATTCAACTGTATATCTAATTACCTGAGGGGTGCTATATACGGCTCTCAGCTTCCCGTTTCCTTATATAACAAAAGCGACGCTTGAGAGCGAGTCGGACATTGCTGTAGACTGGCTTTAGAATTAAAAGGTGCATCGGGATAGTTAAATAAGAATTAATTACTAAAAACAATTTTTTAGATTTAGAACTAAACTATTTTAGCTACCGCACAAAATAAAAGGACCATCTCGGACGATAAAACATGGATAATTCGTGTGAACCGAACCATGTGCAATAGATTTGTGGTTATTTTACCCTAAACACGCATTTCGACATTTTCAACGTGTGCTGGACTTTTTGGTATCCAGTATATTAAGAAATGGGTTGAGTGCCTGTGATTCAAATACAATCTTAATACGCACACGGATGCAAATAAACATTAAGTAGCAGATTCAGATTGTTAATAATGTTGTATAGAATCGCCCATTCGAAACTACGATAAAACTGAAGTGATCGGAGATGTGGGTTCAGGAATTGAAAAGGGAATTTTATTAAATCGGCTTCTCTGACCTCGCAATTCTATTTCAGTTTATCGCTCATATCGGATGCATAAGCTATGCTCACGAAGCTTAGTGTCACATATTTTTGGAAATTTTTTATTGTAAAAACGTGTGTTCGAGTTATATTATCTTTACTTGCCACGACAAACCGTACTATACCGCGAAAGCAGATTGAGTTTATACTGTGTTGGGTGGAATAGAATTTCACAGTTTAATTTATTATATTGTAGAGATCACTCAGAGTAAAGCACAACTTCAACAAATAAGGACAACCACGGAAGGAGGACCTACAGTCAAACATAAAACAATGATAACATGCGCGTGAAAAAAATAAAGCACTTTATGAGGTAGCTCACATATGTGGCCATCATCTAAATCTTCAACTGCTTCAAGGTGACTGCTTTTCGTTTTGACTGCTCTGTGGGGGAAACTGGCAGAGTGAGAAAACTGCGGGCGTGAATGGGCCAGGATGTACTGTGCGGTCGTTGATGTTGTTCGGTTATGATGATTTCAGCTTCTCAGCTTCGTTTTTCCTAGAGCTTCTTTATTTTTTCCTACTGTTTTGGAGGGGCCTGCTTCCATTTCAGTTTTTATTTTCAAGCCCACTGAAGATACTCCCTCCGGTTAAATATTCCTCCTTTAGTTTGTAAGCAGTGAATCTTCCGAGTTGTTGTCTTCAAGATGCAACAACGCGTGTCTGAGTGTGCCTGTACATATATATATATATATATATATATATATA
>MNPL01003269.1:0-16807 GCA_002081605.1 Tropilaelaps mercedesae
ATGTTATATATATATATATATATATATATATATATATATATATATGTATTAGGATAGGTACGCCACCTAGCCGTTGACGAATTTGGAGCCAACGTGCAGTTACCGAGGACGAGGTCTACCGAGGATAGGTCAATCGACGAAGTTCGTTTTTCTTTGACACACGACTGCCGCACGACTTGAACACTACTCAACTATCGCTAGTACGAAGGCGCTACCACAACGCATTCTCGCGCTGGCCACCGATCAATGATCTACCCCATAAATATTCTTTTTGCGCGCGTCTATAAGTTTCCTCTAAGAGATGTTTCCATTGCTGGCCGTTCGCCGATATTCTTCGGCCTTCGCAAGGGGCAGGACACCACTGCCGTCATCACCACGGCTTGTATGGGAGTTGCGGCGCCAGCACTAGACAGCAGTCTTTTGCCTACCTTCTCGACGTCGACTCGAGCGAAAATGGGCGAAAGAGGACTCTGGGACGACCTTTCTTTATCAGGTCATTTTTTGCCTTTTCACTTTCCCTGCTTAAACGCCCGCAGTTCTTTTCTTCGCCAGACTCCAACCATGTTCCCTACATCTACCGAGGTCCCGCAACGGCTTTCGGCTTCCTCATTCTTCTCGGCCTGAATAGACCCAACGAGACCCTGGCTGTCTCCATCCAGATCCGGCGATCCGGCTCGACTGGATGGCCGTACCAGAAAATGACGAGCGAGGGAAAGCGGCCGACGCTTGACGCCGGTTCGCGTCGTTTGATGGAAAGCTACCTGGGCTAGGACTGCTGATCTTCGACGGCAGATAACGGAAACGGTGCGTCAACAACCCCACCGAGCCATACCCATTAGTGGCCTCTTTATTATATCTCTTTATTGTAAAAGTATCACTCCAACCCACCCGTAGTATACCGACGAGACATGAAGTGAAAACGAAGTAGGGAGGTTATCACATCGTCTTCCTTTGTCAGAAATAGTGAGATCCGTCATGAAGGAATACGAAGACTCTGAAATACACTGAACAAGACAGTCTAGCACACGCGTACGAATGGCGACGTACAACATAATAATAGCTTATCAAATCCATGATTTTGCGCTTGGAGCTCAGCTGAGGCCGAACAATTTTTAGAAATGTGTTGGAATTCTAGATGTCGAGACGGCGTGCAGTTATGCTGAAGCAGCGTGAATATAATTACGGCTATTCCCCGAAAATCGTTGAATGGCTTTCATTGTATCACGTTTAGTGAGTTCATTGCTCGGCTGTTGCATACTGAGGTGTTTCTGGGCATAGCAGAAAACAAGCAAAACTTAACAATATCCAACGATTCGCAGTTCTAATGGCGTTGCAACAGCTGCCGTATGTAGATTTCTGCGCGAGCATGAGGCCGGCCAATCGACTTAGCCGGTCGCCTTCGTGTGCTTCCCGACACGACGGCCTGAACTTCACGCCCAAAGGTTGACAACGAGCCAATGGCGCTAGCCTGTTCCTAATGCCTTTACAGGCCTCTTTGGCATCGGAGTGTCGCAATCTGTGATTGCTTTGAACACGCAATCGTTATGCTGCCCGAGCCCAAATGGATACAGATGGAGCGGGCCACATCGCCTGGCGGAGTTGGGTTACGATTTTTCTCCATTAGCAACTCAGAGCCACAGGCGGCGACGGCGACAGCGGCGGAGACGGTGGTGGCGGCGGCGGCGGCGGCTAATTTGGACGCAGTGCACAGCTGTGACATGCCGTAGACATGATCTATAACAGTGAACGATGGCGATGGCTATAATTAGTGTGAGATTGAATGCCGCTGACTGAGAACTCGTTTTCTTGTCGGGGTAACGAATTGTTGATTGGGACGATGCCTTTAGTAAAAAGCTTTTGAGTGAGTTCTATCTGACGGAGGTCATTTCCACTCAATCAATAAAACAGATAGCACATATAGGATGTCGACTTCGGCTTGCCGCAGAAACCTCGCGTACTTTAGTATACAACTGTTCGCTAATGATATCAATGTCAATAGCTGGTAATTTACTCCATAGCGACAAGAAACGAGGTTTTTCTCGGAAAATGCACACCTTCGTTGTCAGCTAAATAAAGGTCACAAAGCTCAATCTCATCTGACTGATCTAAAATATTTTTTAAAGCTGACCATCAGCCAACATTTAACGTCCACGGTAGCAGTTTTACTTCTTCGTAAGACGGACCCCATATAAATGTAAATGTGCACCGGCGGGGATCGAACCCGTGCACCTACGGGTCACGAGGCGCACACGAATGCACCAAGCCCATTTGAGCTCGACCATTTGACTGATCTACATAAATAGAAAGTTGAATAACTATTGGCGGAAGAGTTACTTGCGCCTTTGCATATTTACACTTCGGTATAACATTGCAGACGCAGGAGAGAGCCATCTGCACACAGACGTACATTTTGATCCTCTCTGAATCTCTCTAGCGAAGTCGGTACGTGCATATGACTAGCGGGTTCCTAAGAACAAGAAGCTCAAATCCCAACTTCAGCATGCCATGACGAATACGTCCTTCTCTCGGAATGCCGGGCATTGCTCGTTGAATGTTGCTCAATCACGACACCATTTCCCCATGTATTTTTGACAGCACGTGTCCTGCTGCACGTGTCCTGAAACGATGCTAAGCCACAACCACAGAGCAGTCCTTCGATGTTATCTGGGTACATTATTATTTATCTATGCGACAGCCCAACCGTAATGAAAGAAATTTACAGAATCTATCGAACGTAAGACGACCGGTGCTTCATTGAATCTGGCGCATTTCTTGTCCGATTGAGGCGTTCGCGGATCCTGGCGGCTGAATCTGCCAGGACAGTGAAGTCGACAAAATGGCCAGGCAGAAGTTTAAGGCTGTAGCCTTTCTCATAGTTCAAGCGGGCCAGCCCAAAATAAGTGCGGGCATTCGATATCACAGCCGAAGAAAGAGATGGCGCTCGTAGATGTGACGAATCTCAGGGCGGGGCATTACCTTGAGTGATGGAAATGAAAACGAGTGAGCTCAAAACAAAACGCAAATTTTTCTGACGAAACAACTATTGCTCGTTGTTTTCTCGGTGCCGTTCACTAATGATATGAGAAGGATTCGTTGTCCCTTTTGAAGTTTGCCACCGCCCGACGTCAAGGGATTGCGTCAAAAAAAACGTTTGTCCGACAAAGACAGTCTGTTTCTTTTGAAACACAAATTACCCGTAGTAAATAACGTGTGCTAGCGACATATCTCCTGAGCGAAACGACTCGTTCGGGTACGTATAGCATCATGGCAGAACAATGACATTGTAAGGTTTCTGGGCCAGCAGACTAATCGTCGTAGGGTCGCGCGGATTCCATGAGTGACGTGGATTCCAGGATTCCATTTCATGCGTGGACAAGATTGGACTCCAGTGCTCCGAGGTGCTAGTACCGAAAAGACGACTGTCTTCCAACTGAAGGAATTGCCCATACCTAGCGTAGGACCAAGCGTGCTTGCCAGCTACATTATGAAATAGCCCCACGCGTAAGCACAGTCGCTGTTGAAGGACCCTTCAAGAGGACCCTAGGCATCCTTCTCTGAGATAACAGTCGAGCGCTTCTATTCAGTGGAATTCCAGACGAATACGATTATTCATCCTCGAGTGAAATATTGCAACATCACTGGACGCCAGATGAGCTAGAAATCAGGTCAATGTAATCAGTTAGTTTCCCCGCTGGACGGACTGCATAGAGAGATGCGGAAGCTTTTAGCGACGGAAGAAATTCATGCGATGCGCTTGAAACCCCAAATGATGTTAATTAATCTATTCATCTTCTACGTTTTTATGCACAGCGAGAAGAACTCTCTGCTCGTCCCTCTCGCCTTCCATCAAAGCTCGCGCTACCGTTACCGCCAGACCGCCTTACCAACGTTCTATGAGTCATAGCAGCACCATGAAAGCACAATTCTATCCCCTGATTCGAGCAAATTCGATCGAAAGTTCGAACAACATTTTCCCTTTAACCACTCGCTCTGTAAACGGTCATTTTGTCGCAAGCGGGTGCATTGTGACATGCGGGACATGTCTGTGTATGTGCAAATGCCACTTAGCGAGAGAACTCTGACGGGGTCAAGCTGTCATGAACCTGACTCCTCTGCGCGATTCAAAGTAACGTTTTGGTGAATTCCTTTGGGTTGCGCAAAGACGTCCCAACGCTGTCGAAGAAAGACATTTATTTTGGCAGCATCCATAGCAGCATCGTAAGTCGTACACTAGTGAGGTATATGAGCAAATGATCGAGCAGACAAACGTGTAAATAAAATATCAAATACGATACGTTACGGTACGTTGGCGTGACTTCACACATCGACTGAATTACGCCTAAAGTGTACAGTGTACTGCTTACATTCCATGCGCTAATAGGGTTGCTAATATTGGAGTCTCTTTTTATAGCCCTTCTAAAAGGCGATGGATTTTACAGTTGCCCCACAACAACAAAAACGTACTTGCATGGGACACTGCCGCCTGTTAGGGGCGAAACACAGTAGCCACATAACGAGGTTGAAGCAGACCTAATCGCCTAAAGAGTTTTTCTCTAACGACGACTCAAAAATTAATTGGCTGAAGCATTTACATTTGAGACGCTGGCCGCCAACAGGACACCGGCGAAGTGTAGGAGTTTCGAATAGCTCAAAATGTTCAGAAAGCATGCTTCCGCTTTACTTCAGCATCAGACTCGTCCTGTGAAATCTAGCATGGCGAGCCTGCTGACTCGTCCAGGCAGGTTTCTCCCATCTGAGCTCAAAGCATTGGGTAATGGCTATTTGCCGAGGATTTCGCCTATTTAGAGGTGTCCATTGCAGCCAACACAAGTTTTCTCTACTCGTACTGAGCATAAGCCTCCGATTCTCGTCGTTTTTGCCCGTCCTCGTCCCCGGCGATCATTGCCGCATCAGATACTAGCTCGGTTGTTGCAAAACTTGTCTGGATATGACTCAGCCGAGTAAACTAAATATCAACACGGCCGCCACTGTCTTTGCTATAGTCAACTCGTGACCAAGCCGTCCAAAGGCCGATTCCTGAGGCCTGCGAATTGGCGTCTGGCCGCATCAAAGCCTCAAGGTCGACTAAATGATGGGTGGCGTCCGACGCATTCATTGCTGCAGTTACCCTGAGCTCGTTGATATCTTCGCCTTACACCGCCGGAGCCCACCGCCGGAGCCCACCGCCGGAACCCACCGCCGGAGCCCTCGCCGAAGCCCACCGCCGCCACCCAGCCGCTCTAACCGCAACTAACACCTCAGTAGACAATTGGTGGCTGCAAAATAGCCGAAGCAGCAGGATACAGAGCAGCTGAAGGGACAGCAACTGGCCAGTCGTGGCCATTATTGTCGTTTTCTGGCTGCTCCCCCACCTGGTCGCGCTCTATATAATTCGCTCGCTGGCTGAGCTGCTCGTCAGCTACGTACCATCTAACGTAGAAGTTTTCGACACGAGAAGCAACAGTAGATATTAGCAGACACACAAGCAGGGAAGTGGCAAGACCTTTGGCGAAAATTTGCCCCCGGTCAGAAGGCAACGCGCCCAGGACGTGTGCGCAAGTTCATATGGCGATCTACTTTATACATTCAACCATTACGAATACTGCTCGGTCCGCTTTTCCACACCTACCACAGCAACGGCGCATCACGGCAGTGGCTAAAGGGCTGACTTTTGGTCGTTTATTTTCGATAAAGCTATTATCATGCCGCCCGTATGTATTGTTGAATCAGCAAAAACATCCGGTTAACGTCGAGGAGATTTCGTCTATGTTTGAAGCAACATATTGGCTCCATCTAATATTGAAATTTATTTTTCTGATGTTTTGAACAGTATCTTCATTAGCCCTTAGCCTAACCGCCACCCACAGGCGTGATCGATCAGCTTTTCTTTCAGCTCTTATTCTGCTATCTTGTACCTACACCCCATACTGAGGTATCTTATTGCGCACTAATCGTTTAAAATATTAGTCTACATTTTGTAGTAGTCGGTAATCGTCTACATCAGCGCAACACTCTCGGGAATATGAGCAGGCTGTTACGCACAGCGGCTATTTACAAAACCGTACGTCTAGCGCAGTATACGCTCGCTATGTTGTTCTTTCGAAATACAGGGTCATGAAATGGCTCTAAAAGTATGATAATCTGATGCAAGGTCGTTCGACGTCGTTTCCGTCCACGTATCTAACAACCTCCAGCTATGGCCGAAAGTTCCCAGAAAGAGTTGTGAGAACTCTTCCGTATGGTTCCTCTTTGTAGCAAATATGATGAAAAGTGTTCGTATCCTCTACTTCTAAATCATCACAAGCACATTTCGCACAACGAACCATGTAGAATGCTAGCTCCGCGCGGATGACAAATGACTCTTTTCAAACTAAAAAATGATTAATTGCAGAGCACATGCATATCGAGGCGATCTCTGTATCAACCATTCAGCTGATGCTGAAGAGATGAACAAATCAGCAGGGTTTAATGATCTTAGGACAGGTCAAGGGCGTAAAAGAACAATTTGGATGGCATTGACCACCATGCGGTTCAGTTCGATATTAGTCCTAGGCCGGATTGTCATTCATTTCAACTCGTGGAGGTCATGGTACGAGCTAAATGATCGGAAACAGAAGGAGCTCTAAGGCGAGATTAATTGCGGCTATAGCGAATTAGCACGCTTGGACCCTGAAAGCGCAAGTTTACAGACTCCAATGCAAGAAGCTGCCTGTTACACATTGTAGTTTAAGTTTTTTGGGGTTTGAGAACAGATTGTAGCAATCATGTAGCCTATTCAAATATAAACAATTTTAAGATCAGTGATATCTTATTGAAGTCGATCATGAAACGCTCTCCGAGTATCGAAAAAAATGAACTGGTTCTTGCACGGCCTTCCAAGGTGCGAAGCTACCTCACAAAACTATTGGCCTTCGCACTGACTGGGCGTAGTGATGTTCCGGATTCGAAATGCTCGACTTACGTATGTCTAGAACAAACACTCCCTAAGCTCGATAGAAACTACGATTAGGGTTCCCTATCGGAGGCTCTCTACTCCGTAATCGAAATATAAATCGAAGTCTCGTGAAAACCACTCGCTAAACAGATCTTTCGCAAGCCGTGGTTTGAGGTGGAAAAGTCCAAATAGCGAAAATAATTTAAATGACAAACTTTTAATTTAATGTCACGTAATTACTACTTTGAAGTTACAGAGGTTGCATTACCAGAAGTTAGAGTTCGATCGGCATCGTTAGCAAGCCTTGGATCCTGGCTCCAGCATTGACGTACAAACGAGGTGTCAAGCATTACATTGACGAAACATACCGCAATCAGGACGATTTATAGGTGTTACGCTATACAGCAATTATCGAACGTCTATGAAAAACACTACAGATACTTACTGGTTTTATAAAGACTCAATTTTAGGTGAGTGTGTTTCTCTGGATATACTGGTTTCGACGTGAAAACGTGTATTGTGTAGAATGGTTCGTGGTTACAATGTTATATTGACAAAAACTTTCTGCTCTCAGGTCAGTCGTTCTATAGAAAGTGCAACACGAAGTATTTTTGTGCGGAAACCGCTACCAGTAACTCAAATTACTTCTCTCAAATCGCATATGTTTGCAATAGGCAATCACTACATAGGCGAAGACTCATTTTACGTTGGATGCTTCAGGGAATCACAACCGTTAAAACGTTGCATTAAAAATAAATTCCAGGACAAGCGAGCAAAGAGTTCTGGCACCCGAATGAAACAGCTATTTACTTCATTTTTGCTCTATGATTCCGGTAGGTGTTTACCTCCTCCTACGGTCGAACTACAAGACGCCATTGCAGTAGTCGTCGTCTATTTGCATAAGTTGACATTGTTAGCGGAGTCATTAGGGACTGAAATTTGCCTTTTTGATAGCCACGTGCATGTGGATGACGCGGGAGACACGAACATTCCTCCACTCCGCTACTCCGGAAAATTGACTCGGCTGCAGTTATTACGTCAATGACTGCCCTGACTTTCGATGCTATGGAGTTCTGCCGAGGTAGGCTGATCATGCAGCGCCCGCTCTCTTCCTGTAATTGATACGACCCATTGTGCTTAACGTCAAACAAGGATAATGAAAGAAACGATGAGATCTCGCTGTTCTCTTTTTTTTCGGAAAACTTCTGTCCGAACTATTATTAGCCAGCCAATTCTCGTCAGGCCTACGGTGTCCATGAGACGTAGACAGAAGGCAGGATGGTGGGTGTTTCGTGGCACCTCAACCGCCATTTTGTTCACACATAGGCGATCACATCGTACAAAGGTGTCGATAAATAGATTGGCTGTACAGTTCAGCTGGGGCAATTTAGCCAGACTTGGGATGATCAGGGAGTTGTGCACATCAGTTCTCGTTCATGCATTTCTGTGGTTAATAATAACAAGTGACGAACCGAATAGCACTGACGAAGGCAGACCTTACTGGGAGTTATGGTCTGGTGTATCTGCAGTGCATCACTTGCCTTTCTGGCCGTTTGATCGGTGGCACAAAGACGAGTTGTTACTGGGAGATGCTGCTACACAATGGAGATTTCTTCTGTAACTTGACGAATGGTCATTGCATACACATATTGGAAAATTAACCTACGCCTAAAACGCAGCTACAGCAATTTTTCAAATTTTCGAATATCAACATGGTTGGTGACCAGGACCTTTTGACAAGATATTTTGACGGAATAAAACGAAACCAACGGTCACACTGGGCGGCCGTAAAGGTGTTATGAGGTTGTGATGCTAGGTTTCAGGTTGTCAGACTGAACTTGTCGATTTCAAGGTGTACAAGCCTTATCAATAAGTAGAGATATATCCCATTCTAATGCGAGCTATGCACTGACTGGAGGCTGCAGGGTCATCACGCACGCACACAACCTCAGTACACGCGACGTGTCTTTGGTGAATGTGGAATCACTTGAATATCTAAAGATTTCGAGTTTTAGATTTGTGCATCGCTAAAAAACCGTGTTTCTAATGGCCTCAGGTTTTGCGCTATTTTGAAGCGCGTTCCTGATTTTGATCTACACAAACGAAAGCATTTGGCGCCTTTGATTTGGACATTTGCACTTTCTTGCTAAATTTCTTTCCAACACAGTTATAGTCCCGTACATCAACGTTCTCGACAAACATAGATGCCCGCATTAATCGATGGGTAGAGGGCCGCCGTCGTCAGAAGGTAAACAATTGTTTTTCGACAACCTATATCATGCACCAAAACTCCAACGAGCAGTTCGTATTGAGGGCCAGTGCGGAGAGGCCATAACGATTACATCCAACAACGAGCCCAGCACTCGGACGAAATGCGCCTATTTCCTTCGAGGTGAACTGTAAGCGGAACGGTCTTTCATGAGGTCTTTCATGAGCAGTAATACTAGCTTACCTAAACGACTGCCACGTTGTTTAAGTATTTTCTGGACCGACTAACGACCACATAACCACATGCGGCCGCCTTGCAGAAAAAAGGTGCCTCTTCAATGTGCTTGCCGTTTGGCAGAGAGCCTGAAAATAGGCATAGAACTGGCAGAAACCGAGGGGTCGTTACCGAGGTGGGCCCTCGTTTCACTAAGTGAAAGCACGTGAGGAGATGATGACGACTGAAAGGAACCCATCCACAGCTTCTTTGAATGGAATGAAGCCGAGCTTAAACAGAAATCTACCTCTGTTGTTTGAATTCAGGAACATTGAAAAATGCATCCGTATCTTTACAGTATGGCGCAAAGATCCATGGACAAACGATATCCAATTTTAAGAAATTTAGTGAAACGAAACAATGAATATGTGCTGTGAACAGCTTGACCGATTGCCGCATTTTGGTTATTGTAAGTAAAGTATTTGGCAAATGAATAAATGTAGGTCACAATATAGATATGTTTGCGAAGTAGCAAAATAGCTACTGTTTCGTGATATATTTTCCACTATTTGAAAAATCTTGAGCTTATCTGGGTTCAATCTGAAATTAGCTATTGAACCACCTACCAGACCAATGATTTCAGCAGAGCGAACAAATTTTTCCCGTCTGTGGAGAAGAGCTATGCATCTACGTGCCTATTTGGCAGGGCAAGATCATGGGAATAAGGAATTACCTTAGCGGCATATTGGTAACTTTTAGGACAGAATACGTATTGAATTAGACCTATACAAGTGCTTGACTGCCCCCCAGATGAATGGTAGATCTGCATCGACACAGCTAACCTTCTCAAGATTAAGACGGTGTATACACAAACGTACGACTTGTATATGTAGAACAACAGACTGAAGAACTATCATCTGCATACGCTAAGGTTACAAAGTTGCATACATTACAAATTTGCACTTCTAAGAAAATCAGCAGAGAGTTTCAGATATAACGAGCTGCTTACAGTAAAGGTAGCTCACACCTCTATGAAAGGTGCGTACGTTAGTTGTAAGTGAAACAGCCGTGGTAAGGCTTCAGTTATGCACAATGGGCTCTAGGAATTTAGCCAGTCATTAATACGAACATAGCGTACAATTGTGTTTAACTAGAGCGAAGAAGAGTTCTACTTCCACCGTAGGTTAATTGACCCCCACCGCTGTGCAAACAATGAGCCGGAAGCACGATGAACTTTATTAGCCCGACGAGTGGTTTCAGCTTTAACAAGAAGTAAATATCAAGCACTCGCCAGACAAAGTTAGTGAAGTAGGTGCTTCATAGTGCATTTAGTATGCATAGTTAAATACGCGTGAGCTATTTGGTAAGAACTATTAAATGGAGGCATTTCCTGTAACCTTGGTACGTAGGTATGCCAAGGCAGGTCATTCGAACACATTTCTTTTCTATAACAGCCTAATGAGTATAGGAATTACAGTAGGTGAGCTTTCGGTAGATGCTACTTGTACAAAGCCTACTAGTGTTTTTATCGTTATTTTTTGTATAGTCTTATAAGAGAATTTACTAGCGAGACGACAAAAGGTGTAGCAATTCACAATTTTAACTTCAAGAAGTGAAGCCAAGTAACCAAAACTTGATAATCACGCATTTGCCTTCATTCCACTCACTTGGTCGTATCTTCAAAAACGTCGTAGTTTATAGATGTGCCACACCCCGGCTATTGAACGTTCCCGTAGAACCTTATCTTTTGTGTAATAAATTCGATGGTTCAAACATGCGAGCTCCCAAACCGCAAGTAAACATTACGCCGACCGGCAAACCTTCGAACACGTTCCCCACAAGCGTTTCAGTATAAGCGCGCTTTTTCGCGGATGTCGTATATCGGTACATTTGTTAGACTGCAGAACTAATAGATTTGGCTATTAGAGTTTGCGTGGTTTATTTTGGCTGAATTCGAGATTGTCGAAAAAGTTGAGTGAGAAAAGATTTGGTGGTCTAAAATTGTATTTCTTCTTACACGAACGCGTAGTAATCACAATAGCATTATTTCACGGCACCATCCTTACAGACGCTAGTAAATGATCTGAACACAGCTACGCTGATGTTATACGGTACATTTGAGACTCAGAAGCAGTCTAGTGGTGCTATGTAGTTTAGTGAGGCTTAAGAAATAAATGCTTTTACGACTGCCAATAATGTGGCTTGTTTGGTTCGAATGGCACGGAGAAATCTTATACCTATAATGAAATTTATCTTCTAAGTGAGCGATGTAAAATATGACCGAGTAGAGCTTATGGCAAGCCGACCCCAGTGGTTCGTTGCATTCACGAGCGCCTTGCACCCACGTGAGGAAAAATGCGTAGGTAGGAGGTGCACGGGTTCGATCCCCGCCGTTGCACATTTACATTTATGGAGGTCCGTAGTATGAAGCGACGCGGAGCAGATGCTGCCAACGCTAAATATTGGTTGACGGTTAACCATGAAAACGCTTAAGGCCTATACCCGTTTCTCCATTGTACTACAGACAGTTAATTCATCTTAATTATTTAATTACCACTAGAATGTCCATACCTGTTTCACTATTGGTAATAAGCGACGTTTCTACAATGATAGGCTTCTAGACGGATTTCTTTCTTCTTTCTTTCGGTTATCCAGTTTTCGATAACGAACATTTCTGCTCCTGCTATACCTTTTGTCCGTACGTCCGTTTATTTTTACCGCGGTAATCGATGAGATGCTTCGGGATTTATACATGCTGGGCGACAACCCACTCGACCCTCAAGATATCTACATGCAAATTAGCGCACGCCCGGAAAGGAGGAGTCTACGGTGATAGTTGACCGGGTGCGCCCCAGCCCACTTATTCGCGAACCCCACTGCGGATGCACGCGATGAATATCTAGTATTTGTGGCGAATGATCGCGCTTCGCTTGCCACCTTGTCCCCGACGGTCTCTACCGCTATAACCATCTGCAAATAGGAGAATAAGGGTACCTTGCTTGGACAAAGGAGGAATCTGGCCCATACAACTCCAGCCGCGAGTTGTTTGTCGTTGACTAAAAAATATCAATGTATTGCGAAATGTTGAGGTTTAGTTAGGGGCCACTGTAAGCATGACATGTGCCGTCAAGGGGCCGTTGTATTAACGCTAAACATACAGCACTGTACAATGTAGCTTTTTATAGTTGGACACGGGCTCAACTTGGTCACTTTATTTGATCAGGCTAAAATTATAGCGCAATTAGAGCATACAAGTTACCCCATAGCTTAATGGTAATATACCTTTTTTTGCAATCGCCTACTTTAACTAAATATGATGTTAACGTCAGACATCAGGCAACGCTAAAACATTTGTATTTTGTACGCTTCATCTCGCAATCAACAAAAGTAAAAAACATCAAGATGTTCAATGGCCGATATCTTCATACCAGACGCATACGAGAGTCATAAGAACGTTTTTATAGCATTCTCAACGTTAATATTTCCAAGAGTACCGAGCCGCAGACCGTTCTCGCTGTTACGACCTTTGACCAACTTGAACCTCATTTCCGTCTTTGAAATCCGGAGCGGAGATCGGAGTATCTTCAGGTGGACCAATACACCGCATTGCTCAGTCGTCTAAGACACCCGGGAGTTGTACTGATTCTAGCGGCGGTGGCAGTACTCGTGGTTGCTGCGAACAAATCAACGAGTAAATTTCATCATGGAAAGAGGAGGCAGGCCCACAAGAGAGCAATTTCCGCATCGCTGCGTCACCATTGAACTACAGCTCTGGGCTGGCACGTTGTCGGTGCGGCTGTCTGACCTCATTATAATTTTGGTTCAGAAACGGGTGGCTCCTCGGCTAAGTTGACGGTAGAGATTAGTACGACGAGGTAGATCATTTCTTGACCTGGCGTGAAGCGGAGATTGCACTAGGTGGTCTACTGAAAGAAATATGGAGGAGAGGGGGGAACCGCCACCAAGACGATGGCTAAAACAACGCAAAACGGAACAAGATCCGGCTAGGCTACTTGCTGACTTCGCCGCCGCTCGCACCCTGTAGTCCTGTTAGGATATTTTAAAAGGATGATGACTAGAGCTATGTTGCTCTCTTATTTTACTCAAGATTTCGCATGACAGGTGAAACATAAGTAGAAAATTGTCAAGGCTCGATCATGAAGCGGAAGGTCACGGGAGTGGTTTGTAATGAAGTCTACAATCGCTGAAGATAAATGAATCGTTAGTAGTGCTAAATGATTAGTTATGGCCTTTTACAAAGGTTTTATAAATTTTCGGCGTAGTTGTTCAAATTGTTTTGCTTTAAAGTCCTGCTTCTGCCGCAAACAAGCCCGTACTATTGAGTACACCTCACTGTGGGTATTGCGAGCTAAAAGCGAATCAAGCACATAGCTATGACAGATATGATTTGCTCATCACCCTATGAATGAATGGCGGTCATAGGCAAGGTATAATACTTTTTCACGTCAGGTCAGCACTGTACCGGAAACTTGGACGGTAATATTGCTCCGAAACGGCGCGCTCGCAGGGACAACTAGAGTTAACCGAATCATATGCCTAGCTGGCATAGAAAGCATTGCAACTGCGTGATGACAACGATCGGTTTGCTCCTCACATTTACATGCATGTGAATAATATCTGTGTGCGTGTGTCTCATTTGCGGGAATGGCACCACCTTGCTCGATAGATTAGCGTGAGCTGCATTACGATATGCCATTATCTATCTGGAATTTTCGTTTAATTACCACTCCTGAAGCAGGTTTCCGTACTTACGCCTGCTAGAACTTCTAACCGGTTCTAACAGCGTCTGTATATCTGTCTAGCGATTATGACTCTCTGTTACACAAATTGTTGGATATTGCCCCATACTTGCTTGCAAATTGCATCGTTAGTCAGAGCGGAGAAAGCCTAACGTCGTGTTCAGATACCTGGAGCAGGAACTGCCGCTGACTGCAATAAACGGAGCTCGTCTTTGGCTTTTCCCATTACGTTAGTAGTGTTGGAAAACGCCAATTACTGGCTTTGATGTCCCAGTAACGGGCCACGGCACTTTATCCCCTAGTACTTGTCATTCAGTTTTTTCCGTAATATAACGCTACGTCGATAAACCTGTCGAGTTCGGTGGCTAGGTGCATTCGTGTGCGCCTTGTGACCGGAGCAGACACGTAGGTGCACGGGTTCGATTCCCGTCGGTGCACATTTAGATTTATATAAATCCGTCTTACGAAGTAATGCAAAAACTGCTATCGTGAACGTTAAATGTTGGCTGATGGTCAGCCCCAAAAAAAATATAGGTCGATAAATCTGTAGGTTTCTCACACAAGTACTAGCTGTTCTACTACCAAAATGCAGATAGGATATCCTAGCTTTTGCTGCTCGTGTTGCATCAAGACGTTCTGCGATATTTCAATTATCTTCAGAGCCGCTTGTGGGCTTTTGTGTAGATGGTGCAGTAGTTCCATTAGGCAGGCCATCATAATCTTCTATGGCTGCAGTTATTGTAAGTCTAGACTTAAAATGTTCCCATGGCTCAAACGACTAAACAGATCTACCCATTTCATTATCTATCAAAAGCAGGAATAGTCGTTCAGAACATTTAAACCAGTTACAGCATCCGCTGCGATAGTTTCCCGTCTTTCAGCTGTTTTTAAGGCGAAATGGTTCAAAGCCGTGAGCGCCGAACACGGCTTCTTGCTTGTAGTGTCATGCTTGTGGTACGGCTATTGCCAAATTTCCAGCCCCGCGACGGTTTCCTTTACAACTCAACATGTTCGCCAGCCATCGCGTGACAGTAATCGCCAAGACATTTATCATACTCCTCTCAATCTGACGACGGCTGACCTGAAAGGGCGCCAAGAAAGCGTCATGGTTAGTACATCGCAAACCATGGCGGTCGGCATCCACACTATTGGCTTAGAAAAAAGCCGTTCTACTGAAAAAGGTGGAGATGGGAACGTTGATAGGGTAGTCAGGCTTTTTCGTGTTTTATGAACTCTTCATTCTCAGAGGTTTCAAATGGGATAAAAGTTTCACGCTGGGTATGAGATACAACCATGAATCGTCTAAGTAGCTAGACGATTAATGACCTGATACGACAAAAGCCGAGACCCAAACGTTCCGACGGCATTCTACAGAACCGTCAGACCCGCGTAAGGTTAGATAAGCAGTTTTGGATTACATGGTTAGATTAAATCAAAATGTAGGCAATCAGGCAATTGAACTATGCGACTTTTTCTGGGGTTGCTGTCAAAAGTTTTTTTTAAAGTAACGTAAAAAAGCTTTCGAACTTATATCGATGAAAATCACCAATCAATTTTGGGCCTCAGCTGAAGCAACAAAAAGGTCAGAGCTGCAAGTAATGCCTAATAAGTAGGATTACAGAGCTCACAGCATAACATTTGTGTAAAGCGTCTGCCTTCAAATTTATAGTGTATGATGTATATTTTAATTATACAATGACCGACATATTAATTTCATATTCCATTCTATTTAATAGATTTTGGTTGCAAAACTATTACAGATTCACTGCTATTCAAACCTATAGTGTCGCCCTAAAACGTAACAAATTTGTCAAATAGGCCGAAATTAGACAGATTTTTCAAAACACACGCCGTTGACAGGGTACGAACCATCCCTTCGGATAGTAGATTATTTTGTTTTTATTTGGTTTGTTTGGAAAGACCTCATGCTTATGCGTCATGCGTTTGCCTGCAGCGGTTAGTCTGAGATTCAAAAACTCATTAATATGGCTAGTCCTGTTTTATTCAACCAATAGGTCATAACCCTATTTAGAGCCCTTCTCCATATATTATTAATATATTTATTACTTATAATATATTGAATATAATTATTAAATATATTAAATATAATATATTATTAGTATATTAGTAAATAAGTTCCGTCATGATAGGTAGTTTCTGCCATGTACATAGTAAGGTAAAAATGAGACTTGGCAGAAAACTACACTTCAATAAATCCCAATAGAGCTAATACAGGCCTACGTATAATTCATACATGCTTTGAAATTCACAGAAATGCAGTTGTCTACCAAGTCCCACTTGAATATATAAATTTCAATGTATGTAAAATAAATATTTACGTTTCAAGTTAATTTCATATTTCATTCTATATACCTTAAAGCTTCTATGAGTTATATATATGTACAGCTAGGAACCTACAATAGAGTTTCGAGAAATCTGCAGTTCCATTGATTTATTGCGTAAGTAACAAACTCCTACCCTGATCGCAATGTCAATATCACCGATTTAGTACGAGCAATACGTTCTGCAAACATATATTTGACTAGACCTTTCAGTTTGGAATGATGTTACTTTTGCCTGACTTGGAAACCTAATTTTAGTACTGGAGCAGCTGATCAGAGTTTACCCTCCTAGGTAGAGCATGCTTGTGGCGGGATTATCTGGCTTACATGATCCTGGCAAGCAGAAATC